>JAURVB010005391.1:0-63545 GCA_033002965.1 Piper betle
TTGCTAGATACTCTGTGACCTAAAATAATTCCCTCTTGCACCATAAAATGACACTTCTCCCAATTAAGAACTAAATTAGTGTCTTCACATCGGTGGAGAACCCGATCAAGAACCTGCAAACAATTATCATAAGTATCACCAAAAACAGATAAATCGTCCATAAATACCTCCATTCCATGTTCCACCATATCTGAAAAATCACCATCATGCATCGCTGAAAAGTGGCTAGAGCATTGCAAAGGCCAAATGGCATCCTGCGAAATGCAAATGTACCATACAGACATGTGAAGGTTGTTTTCTCTTGATCCTCTGGAAGGATTGCAATTTGATTGTATCCCGAATATCCGTCAAGGAAACAGTAAAACTGTCTGCCTGCTAGCCTATCCAACATTTGATCGATGAATGGTAATGGATAGTGATCTTTTCTGGTAGCTTTGTTGAGTTTTCGGTAATCCATACATACTCTCCATCCTGTCACTGTCCTTGTTGGAATTAATTCATTTTTCTCATTTGCTACCACAGTCATACCCCCTTCTTAGGTACACATTGCACAGGACTCACCTAGGAACTGTCAGAAATAGGAAAAATTATACCTGCATCAAGCCACTTGATGATTTCTTTCTTGACAACATCCTTCATGATTGGATTTAGCCGGCGCTGATGTTCCACTGAAGGTTTATATCCATCTTCAAGAATGATTTTATGCATACAAAAGGAAGGGCTAATACCACGAATGTCAGCAATAGTCCAACCTATAGCCAACTTATGCTCCCGCAGTATTCTCAGTAGCTTGTCTTCCTGCATACTAGTTAAAGCTGACGAAATAATAACTGGTAAAGTGTTAAAAGGACCTAGAAATGCATACCTCAAATGAGATGGAAGCTTTTTCAACTCCAAGGTCGGTGGGACTTCAATGGAAGGCTTGATCCGCGTCGATATTGAAGGTTGCAATTCCAAAGATTCAAATTTATCTTGTCCTCGAGTAAATGTGGGAGTAGAATTTAGCAAGTGCAAATAATCCCCTTTCGCTTCATCACCATAATCATCAACATCAGAAACTAATGTGGCTACTAAAGGGTCAATGTTATACAGTTCCTCGAATATAGCTAATGAAGTAGACTGAATTGCATCAATATAAAAACAATCATCTGATGATTCTAGATATTGCATAGCCTTAAAAACATTAAAGACCACTTCTTCATTATTTACTCTCAATATTAATTCACCAGCAGCAACATCAATCAATGTCCTCCCAGTGGCAAGGAAAGGCCTACCCACTATAATAGGTATATTTGACTCTTCCTCCATATCCACAATCACAAATCAGCTGGGTAAATTTGTCCACCTTAACAAGTACATTTTTAATCTCCCCTTCTGGAAAAATGTAGGAGCGGTCAACCAATTGTCGATTAATCGTGCTACCTTTTAACTCCCATAAACCCAACTTTTTGTATATAGAAAGAGGCATTAAATTAATGCTTGCACCTAGGTCACATAATGCTTGGCAACAAAAATCTAGCCCTATAGCACAAGGAATAGTGAATCTCCCTGGGTCTTTGAGCTTTGGTGGAAGTTTCCTTTGTAGTACAACACTAAACTCTTCATTAAGGGCAATAGTTTCAAAATCCTCTAACTTTTTCTTCTTTGATAATATTTGCTTCATAAATTTAGCATAGCTTGGCATCTTCTCTAACGCTTCAGCAAATGGAATATTGATAGAAAGCTTTAAACACCTCCAAGAATTGCTGAAATTTATTGCCTTGTTTACTTTTCTGTAGTCTCTGAGGATATGGACTTCTTTAGTACGGATTACATTGATCAACTGAACCCTTAGGTGGCAAGATTTCTACCACTTCATCCTTGTTTTCTTCATTTCGTTCAACCTCCTTTGGAGTAGCTATGGGACTTGGTGTCTTTTGATTGTGTAGATTCTCCAATTCCTTACCACTTCTCAATGTAATGGCTTTACATTCTTTACCCTCTTCTCTAGGATTTTGAGTATCACTAGGGAGTCCACCTTGTAGCCTATTACTCAATGCACTAGCAATCTGACCCATTTGAGTTTTCAAATTTCTCATAGAAGCCTGTTGACTTTGCATAAATTGTATGAACATTTCCTCCATAGTTGGTTTCTTTTCCTGAGGTTGTACTCTATTCTGCTGAAAACCTGGAGGAGCTTGTTGTTTTGGACCTGGCATTGATGCTTGGTTGCCTCCCCATGCAAAGTTCGGATGATTCCTCCATCATGGATTGTAAGTATTGGAATAAGGATTGTTTTGCTGTCTAGTATAGCTTCCAACAAAATTTACTGATTCAAGATTGTTGACACAATGCTCAGTAGGATGTCCTTCACCACACCAGTCACACTTAGTTGCAATCATGTTCACTGAATTCACATTAACATTCATCCCTAAAGCTTGCATTTGTTTTGACAGAGCAGCCAATTGTGCAGACAAAGCGGTCAATGTGTCCATTTCAAGAATACCTCCACTCTTTTTCCTCAATACTCTGTCTTGCCCCATCAGATAACAATTAGATGCCAGCTTTTCCAATAAGTCATTAGCCTCTTTGTATGATTTACTCATGAGGGATCCATTGGCAGTAGCATCTACAATGGATTTAGTTTATCCATGGAGTCCATTGTAAAATGTTTGAATTTGAACCCACGAGGGAATTCCATGGTATAGGCACTTCCTTAGCAAATCCTCGAACCTCTCCCATGCATAATAAAGTGATTCGTTATCCAACTGCACAAAAGAAGTAATATCATTACAAAAATTGACAATTTTAGACGGTGGAAAATATTTAAGTAAAAACATTCTCGCTAATTCATCCCAAGTGGTGATAGAATTAGGAGCTTGTGAATTCAACCATAATCTTGCACTTCCGGCTAAAGAATATGGAAATAATCGAAGCCGGATAGCTTCCTTAGACACTTGATTCATTTAAAATGAATCACAAATAGCAATAAAATTGAGCAGATGAGTATGAGGATCTTCATGCGCTAGTCCTGCAAATTGTCCCACAGTCTGCAACATTTGGAACATCACTGGTTTTAACTCAAAGCTATTTGCTTCAATTGGTGGCCTGAGAATACTTGAATGTAATCCGTCTAAAACAGGAAGTGCAAACTCTTCCAGAGACTTGTGTCATCATCATCATCATTGGCTGCCTGTGGAAGATTATTATTCCTTTGCCCTGCCTCCATTGCTTTCCTAACTCTAGCCTCTTGACGTAGTCGCCGACAAGTTCTTCGATCTATGGGTTATATGGCTCTAGCTCCTTAGTACCTTATCCTTGCATGCACTACGCACTACCTAATTAAATAATAATAAATAAATAAATAAACTTAAGAAGAGATGAGAACAATTTAATCAAACAATCAAACAAATTTCTGATAAAATCAAATTCTAGTTTAATTCCCTGGCAACGACGCCAAAAACTTGATGTGAAAATTATAACGCAAGTGCAAGCGCCGAATCAAGTAAGAAAATAATAAAAATTATCATCTCACGAGGAATTATTACTTGAAATTTTCAATGACCAAAATTAATTTAATTAATTATACTTAATTGAAAGAAAAATTCAAAGAGTGATTTAATTATAAACTAAAACTAAACTAATATAAAATGTAATATTTAAATCAAATATTAATCTCAAGACGACAAACCTAGGATTTTCAATATTACCTAGTGCTTTATATGATTAAAGTTATAACTTCTACCTATGAATTGAATATTTGGATTATTAACCACAGGAATTAATTATTTATGGCATCTCTTAAATTCACTGTAAACTTATCACTAGCACACAACTCCTCTATCTCTATGAAATTATGTATGCAAAATGATATTTTAAGTTTTGCCCTTAACAGTTACCCAAGACATATGAGTATATTTCTATCTCATACATGAATCGCCTAAAATAGATGAACAAATGTTATTTTATTCATTGACAAATTTAATCTTTTTATCTCTAGACAAGATCAAATCTCAAGATCAATCAATAGGTGATCAGGCTAATGATAGCATTAATGCATAGAATAAAATAGATAATCTAACATCATAATCACATAGATAAAAATTAATAACTTTTATTAATCCATGCACTAGTTGTTATTGAAAATCCTAGAAAAGAATCACTCCATAAAGTTTTCGATTAAACACAAGAAATTCATTTGTGATATGAAAGACCTCGTTTAATTACAAAGAAAAGTAAATCAAAATAAAGAAAAACTCTTTTGGAGAAAGCGTCTTCTTCTTCTGATCCAAATTCTTCGTCTTCCTTCTCTTGTCTTTTGTGCCGTCTCTTAGCCGTCTAATGTTGTTCTCCTTTTTTTCACAAGAGGACGTCCCCTTATATAGAGCTTCTCCGTGTTTATCCACAACTCTAAAGATCATTAAGAATATCTTACGAAGATCATGCTTATCCCTAACGTCCAAGGATATCTTTATCTCCAAAGATCTTTACAGCATATCTTCATGAAGATCACACTTATCTCTAAGAAGATCTCGCATATCCTTAAAGTAGTTGCTACAAACTCCCATTAGTTGGCTAAGGATCGTCTTCTAACTCTTATACCCTGTTAGAACAGCATTAATTAGCATTTTTTACAGCAAAATCACAATAATTTCTCGCATTATTAATAATATCTAATAAAATTCTAAACTAATAAAATTGATATATAAATAACTCGAAACACGACAAAAACTCAATATAAAATACAAATAATAATAACTCTTTTTCAGAGTTATCAATTACCTCATTCAATCCCATGTCGTCGCCATTAAGCCTCAACGACCCTTGGATTAGAACAGGCGCTTCATACGGTGAAATAGATGGCTGACTTTTCCCCAAATCTAGCAGCTCTCCCAGCTATATCTTCATGTCTTTGAGTTCCTTCGGTGGCATACAATCTTCCTTTGTTGATGCTCTCTTTCCTGGCACCAACTCGATCCCGTGTTCGACCAACCTCTTGGGAGGTAACGAGTCTAACAACTTGCCTGGCATTACACCAGAGTGCTCCTCCAGCAACCCTAGCAATCAATCTGGCACCACCACCACATGGGCCAGCTAGATCTCCACCCTCGGTGCAAGATCAGTCAAGGCTCCCTGCTTGAACCTCCTAGCAAGCTGCATTGCAGCCAGCTGCTTTCCACGGAAGGTATTGTCCTTGACCCCAGAAGGCCTCCCCTAGCCACGAACAAAGAATGCACCCACTTTGTCCATGATCAGGATTCCTCCCCGTTGTGGAAACATTCCCACTCCAGTAGTTTTCATGAACACATTGCCGAGGATCAAGTCAAAGTCATCCATCTCGATGACCATGAGATCCACTCGGCCGTCATGCTTCCCCAAGAGAATTTTGACACTCCTGGAAATCCCTTCCACCTGTCTCACTTGCAAGTTCACCACCTTAATCTTGTTAGTGTAGATCCCAGTCTTTAGCACTAGCTCCGTAGCCATCCCCTTGGAGACAAAATTGTGCATTGCACCAGTATCCATCAAGGCTGAAACCTTCCTCCCATTCACTACACACAGAACAAACATCAAGTCAACTCCTCTAAAAGTTGCACATCCAGCTCTCATAGCCCCGAGTATCTGAAGGGTAGATGCTCGGGCAAGAGGCCCTCTTCCTCCTAATCTCGGTCTGCCTTAGCCACCATACCACTGACCTTGGCCCTCATTAGACACTCCTTTGCCCTATGTGGACCATTGCACAGAAAGCATCTGGTCTTCCTCCCATCGGCTACCCGGTTCTGATCTCCTACCCTGAAGTCCTTCCACTTCTTCTTTGGTGCCCTGAACTGCTTCCCCTTGCCATCCTTCTGGCTGCTCTCGCCACCCTTGGATTTTTGGCTAGGATTCTCATCTCTATCACCCGACATTGGCCTTATTTCCACCAAGGCATCGGTAGCCACCAAAGCTGCAGGTAAGTCTTGCACTTTCTATCTCTTCAACTCGAGCTATGCCCATGACTGCAAACCATTGATGAAGTTAAACAACTTATCATCCTCAGTCATATTTAGGGTTGCTAATTGAGCGAGCCATCTCGTGAGCATTTAGCGTTCGGCTCGGCTTGACTCGACTCGAAACTCGACATTTAAATGCTCGACTCGAACTCGAATCTTACGAGCCGAGCTTCAGCAAGGTCGTGTTCGACTCGACTCGACTCGGTTATAACTCGAAATCGACTCGAACTCGACTCGTAGCTCGATTCGAACTCGACTTGATAAAATAATATAATAATATAGTCTTTATATTATATTATATTATATTATATTATATTATATTATATTATATTATATTTATATATATATGCAATATAATAACAAAGATGTAAGATAGTTGAGATGGTAAGTATTCACCTTGATGACTTCAAGGTTGTGGGTTCAAATCACATTAGCCTCATTTTTTTTAAAGTGAAGTACTTTTGACTTTTAATTGAGTTGGTTTCGAGCTCACGAACGAGCTGGCGAACGAGCTCATAAAAATTAAACAGTTTAAGTATATTCGAGCTCGAGTCGAGCTCGAACACATAAAAGATATTCGAGTCGAACTCGAGCATGTATGTCCAAAACTCGTTCGATCTCGAGTCGAGTTCGAACGAGTTTCGAACTATTCGAGCCGAGCTCGAACACATGTCGAGCTCGGCTCGCTCGCTCAATTAGCACCCCTAGTCATATTCCTAATGTCCAAGAGACGAGAACTGAACTCCTTGACGTACTCTCTCATGGTTCTTGTTTGCCTCAACCTCATCAGTCAAGACCTTGCCTCCCATGTAGTGTTGGTTGGTAAGAATTGATCCCAAATGTCCTATTTCAGGAACTTCCAAGTCTCTATTCGGGGTCGACCAGCATCTTCGGTACAACATTTGTACCATAACTTGGCATCCCCTGACAAAAAATTGCTAGCCATAGAAGCCTGTCTAACTTTGGGAACATTCGCAGCAGAAAAATATTCATCCATGTCCCAGATGAAGTTCTCTAGATCCTTGGCTGACCTATCTCCCTCGAACTTCCTTAGCTCTAGCACCTTCAGCCTTCCCAGAACGTCTTCTGCTGCACGGTCATTAGGTACTTGCTAAGGTTGCCTCACACACACCTGCTTCAACAAAGCCACATCCACTTGTTAAGCCTCAATTGCAGCCCAGAGACCTCCTAGCATCTCCGCCATCTCTTGTCTTGTATGACTGGACTCTCCCTCAGGCTGTGCGTCCACCTGAGTATCTATATACCCTTTCAATTAAGGACCGCAGTTGCTAGAAGATGGTATGACCATCTCCACTGTCAATAGGCCTTCCTATCAACACCTCCAGTCGTGCCACTCTCTCCCTGAGAGCATCAATAGATCGTGTGTCCATGCAACCCCAACGGTGTAGCCTCTCTCACCCCGAAAAAGCCGTGAGAACAGCGAGTACCCTACTCACAATCAACCCTCACACACAACCCCAAGCCGTCACCCTATACCAGCTTGTTTATATGCACTACTCTCTCAACTAGAATATGCAAACAGGTTGTGCAACAACAAAGTCGTGTACCTGATCTAAAAGGCAGATCTCGACCAAACCACACCGGCTCGTCTTCCTTCTTGAAGATCCAATTCAAACTCCACAAATTGGCTACAGCACCTTCAAGGCTCTCCTTGCACGATCAGGCTTCTCTCCTCCACAAAGAGCACACACCAACTTCTTGTTGTCCTCTACACAAGGAGGGCATCCCCCTTACATAGAACTCCCCCGTGTATATCCCAAAGTCTGGATAAACATGTTATCTTGATCGCAATCTTTATCTCCGAAGATCTCACAAGATATTCACCACGTCAGATATCATTATCTCCGCGCATTCATGTATATCCATAAGAGTCCATTGCAGCCAGGACTCTCACGCCATTGGCTCCGGATAGATCATGATCTTTCTCAAGATCTTTCTCATCCTTATCGGAAACTCTCATCAAACACCTCCTTCTGCACAAGTTAGCCACACGTCTAGCCCTCCTAGCTCGACCCAGGCCCACTCCACGCCCATCAACCTTCTCTCGGCGTCCCTAGCAGTCATACCAATCAAAACACTGAAATTCCTAGTACCGCTAGAATTCCCGCTACCGATATCGCTCCAGATACCGGCACTTGGCTATCTTTGGAATTGCCGCTGCATGTACCGCTCCAGGTACCAGCATCCAGTTTACTGTTCCAAACATTGCTACCACGTTGTACCACTATTTGGACCAGTCACGCGTGCTCTCGGTAGGAGTATTGCTCCTCTGCTCAGTACAACTCATCGGTATACTTGGCCTACAACCTCGCTCCGCTGATAATCACTGCTCGTAGCGCTCGTTACTAGTGTTCGATCACCACCACCCAGACTCCCGCTATTTGGGCCACTACGCCAATTCTGAGGTTTCTTGATGTCTCGATAACGCTATGCATATTGGTACTCCAATTATCGATCTATGCACCGCTACGCCCATTGCACCATAGTTTGACATGCCTGCAACTATAACACGAGTTAGTATCGGTAAGTTGTTTCCACCACTCGAATAACACCGATATCCGTCTCGGATGCGGGACGACTACGAACAACTGCGAAACCCTAGCTCCCGGCTCGTCCTTTGGACTAAGGCTGTAACACTTACCATTTGACGTCCAGATTTGTGTTGTTCAAAACCAAATTACTAACACTTCTATTTGGGGTACAATTAATCCAAAATATCTCGAGGGTGTAATCTATCTCGGTTTTGCTTAAACTTGCACTTGTTATTTTACAATGATAGCTCAATCAATTATAAACAAAGATAGAGCACAAGTGTGTTCTGCTCAATTCCACTCGAAACTCAATCCTATTATTCTTAGTCTACAAATTATTCAACTTGACTCAAATCCTCACTTAATATCTTATTGCACAAGTGCATTGCCATATTACTTACTGTGGGTCCTATATATATAGTTAAAAAAATAATAACATTACTTCTACTCTTGGCTTAAAAAATTTTATGATTAAAGTTGAATTTAAATGTAGTGGAATCATCAAAGGTTCAACTTAGTTCACGTAAGTCAATATAATCAACTCTTAATAATAAAAGAGTAATCAAAAGTCCCACTATGACAAAAAATATGGCACTCAACTAATCAAAATACAATAAAATAAAAATAACACATTAAATTATTATTATATATCTCTTTATTTAAGTATAATTTATGTATAAAATTATAATATTATTTCTTCATCTAATTTAAAATATACTTCCAAAATCAATGTTTATATAGCCTGCGACGTACTTGAAATGGTATAACCTCATCAAAATGCAAGCTTGAGTTGCCTATTTAAAACTCAACTAGTTTAAAGCCATACACACCCATGCCAGCTACCCCCAAATAGGGCTGCTCATACTTGAACTTGAACTCGCCTCGTTAAGCTTGAGCCGAGTCCACACATAGAGGTGTTTGATTTGACTCTAATCGAATCAACTCGATCCCAACTCGAAGCTCCTTGCTTGAACTGGATTTGATTTAACTAACTTAAGATTTTAATTAGGGGAGGTTTACTATCACTTACCCTCTTAATTTGTTGCGTTCTAACCCTCTTAATTTGTTGCGTTCTAACTATTGTTCAAAGTTGTTTGGAGATTTTAGGTGATCTCGGCCTTTTGATTGTGGAACGAGTTGAGTAATAATAACCATAAACGACCAAAGTTTTACTTCTATTTTGTAAATCTTGTTTACTTTTATTTAGCGTGTCATCCCTTAATTCCTCACTTGGTTTCCTTGTTTGCGAAATCCTTTTATGGGGAGTTATCTTAAATCCCCTTTTGTGTGGTTTGATTTGGGCCCAGTGAAAAGCATTTTGGTAGAAGATTTCAAATTTTGAATATTGACAAGATCTGATTTCCAATCCCACACCTGAAGTTGAGTTCAAGCTAGTACCCTCCTCCTTTTAAAGGGCAATTTGAGCCAAACCCGAATAATAGTATCCGAACTTTCGAGTCGAGTTTGAGTCGATATCAAAGCAACGTTTGAGCATCTCTTCGACCCACCCGCTCGCTTTAATCAGTAGCCCTGTACCCACGTCGCAAAGCCAAAGCCGAAAGAGCCCAATTCTCGCTTTTTATATAACATATCCCTAATTCTCTCGCCGTTGGCGTCGAATCTTCCACCATACCTTCTCCCTTCCCCTTGCCTCTCTCTCTCTCTCTCGCTGGGTGAGGCAAATACGTATTGAATTTCACCTTTTTTTAGCTTGTTTGGATCAAATTTGACGTTTTTTGTTAGATTGCAGATTGCAAATTCTGATCATCGGGAGTGGGTGGCTTTGTGCGTCAAAATTCCGTCGACAAGGTGCAACTTTTTAACCATTTAGTGTTTCTTCTCTGTGATTGTGCAATTTGCTTGATTCTATTGGTAATTGGTGATAATGCAATTAGAAATTTGAGAGATGCATTGTTTGTAGAAAAAAATAATTGTGTGGTCATGGATATTTTTAAAAATTTTTATTTATTGAAACGTATCATTGTGTTCGTTGGTGTTTGCACCAATGGGAGAGTACTGAATGAGGGGTTGGAGATGGTGCGCTATAAATATGATTATGTCTGTTATTTTGAATAGCTACAGGGACAATAAGTGACGATTGTGTGCGACCAATTTCAAGATTTTGGCTAGCTACTTTATTGAATATAAGGGCTTAAATTTTTGCCTTTTTGTTTCGTGAAACTGCTTCTTTTCATCCCCATTTCGCAGTCAGTTTATAGATGGAGGACGCAGTTGTGAAATGTTACTCAAGCAATTAGCTGAAAAATTGTAAGGACAGTTTTGCAAAAGTTTACAATTATGAGTCTTGATTGTTTCAGCTGTTTGAGACTTGCTGTTGGTGAAATTAAAGTCGGAAAAGCTTGTCCTTTTTATGTCTCATGAAAAGAGGTCGCTCCTTTCTGAATCTTTTGTGTAGGTTGCCGCCAACATTTCATTGATGGCTGATGCAACGTCAGTTTCCTCGAACTTGGAATCGACATCGACCATGATTAAGCACCTTCAAGAGGCGTTTGGTGCACTTGAGTCGCATAGGGAAAGTACTGCCAAATCTGTGATCTCTTGGAAGGAAATTGAAGAGCATTTCCTTGATTTGGAGAGTTCGTGTAAGAAAAGGTATGATGAATTGGTCGAGAAGGAGAAGGCTTTGAAGGAAAAGGAGTCTCAGATGAGTGAGATGCTTGTTCAGAGAGAAGCAGAAGTTGCAAACAAGGAGCAAGCTCTGTTAGACCATCTTCAGGAATTAAAAGATGCTTCTGTTGCTGCCATTGTTGAGGCCCGTATGAAATTCAAAGTACCATCTCCCGAGCCTACTGACATAGAAATTATTGAAAAGAAGGTAACTAATCCTTCCAACAGTGAACGTATATCTGCCATAGATGGAAAATCCCCTGATAATGTGGGCCAACATCCTGAAGCTGTGCCCACGGAAGTAAAACCCCGACCTGAGTTGATACTACTTTGTGAACATATGGACCCAAAAGGGCTCCTGAAATTTATTTCTGAGAACCGAAAAGATCTTTTACCATACGTGAGGAAATGCCCCTTGCACTAAAAAGTGCACCAGAACCAGCCCGTTTGGTGCTGGAATCACTGGACGGGTTTTCCCTTCAGACCTGACTGATGATACCCATCAAGGGAACAAGGAGAACCCAGGTCTCGCGGGCTTCCGTAGGTCCTGTATTTTTTTGATGGATTGTGTAGCTCCACTTCTTTTGGTAGATACGGAGTTGGAAACACCAGCTGTGGATGCTGATATAAAGCAGCAAGCCAAGACAATTGCTGATGACTGGAAGCCAAAGTTGGCTGTTGATGTGGGGATGGATGGTGTTAGTTGTAGTTCATTGGAAGCACAGGCTTTCCTTCAGCTCCTTGCTATATTTGGCATATCTTCAGAGTTTGATGAAGATGAACTTTGCAAGCTTGTTCTTGCTATCTCCCATCGTAAACAGACTACCGATCTTTGCCGTTATCTTGGGTTAACACGCAAAATCCCAGGTTGGTATTTGCTCTTAAAGGGTCCTTGTCGACCCTCACCCTCTGTTTGTAATGCCTTCTTTCCTGTCATCGTGGAAAGTTGGCTCAGCTTATCAACACTGGAGGAAATAGACATCTGTTGTCAGGTTAGGGGTATAATGTTCTTTGTTGCAATCAATTTGTAACACATGAATGTTTTTTAACTTGATTTCCAGATATTGTTGAAGCTTTGGTCAAATCTGGGCGACAAGTTGAAGCTGTCCACTTCATACAAGCCTTCCATCTTGCTGATAAATATCCCCCAGTTCCTCTTTTGAAGGAATACCTGAAAGAGCTGAGAAGGAACTCACAAGGAAATGGTGGTAACTCGGGGAACTCTGGTAGCCAGGTATGTATTGAGGAAGTAATGAATTAGCCATGTGATGAATGGTGACTTTGATGCGTGGCTTTGTGGCATTTCTTATTCTTTTTATTATCGGGATAATCAGGACCTGTATTTTGAAGACTGTCATTTTATAGGCGGTCCAAATTCTGCCATTGTATGCACCTTTTCTTGTTCTGATGCTTTTTCTCCCCCATCTTTTCGTTGTTCAGAGTGACGCGAATGCTCGCGAATTGGGGGCACTGAAGACTATCATCAGATGCATTGAAGAGTACAAACTAGAATCCGAATACGCTCTTGACCCTCTTCAGAAACGGGTGGCTCAATTGGAGAGAGCAAAAGCTGATCGGAAGAGGATGGGGAGCCAGCCAGCCAAGAATCAGCCTATGAAGAGAGGTCGAGGACGTGGTGGACAGGGGCGTGGCAGGCAGCAGCCGCCGCCACCCCCAGTTTATGGTGGTAGGGGAGGCGGATACAGGGTTCCTGGAAGGTATCCCTATTCTGGTTCCCCATATGACTATGCACCGGCGGTGCCGTCTGTGCCTCCTAGCCAATCAATGTACGGCCATCCGACAGGCCCGGCACATTCCTACTATTACCAGGAAGAGAGACCTCCGGCACCAGCTCCATATGGCGGTCCACCCAGTTATGGTGGCTATGCCGGAAGTGGAGGTTACCCATCCCATCAGCCTTACACGTAAATAAATTTCTGCTGTGGTAGCATATTATTGGAATCACTAATTTTTGTACTGTTAAATTCAGGCGCAAATCATTTTCATGTTAGTTTTGGAGGTCTACAAGCTCGGCTAGGCTTAACTTGTTTGACCATTTCTTGAAGGCTATGTTTTCAAAAGAAAATTAGAACCCTTTGATCCTTCTTTTTAGGAAACATGATTCCAACTTGTTTACCTACTATTTTTTTCACTCGAAAATTCCAACAGGCACGGCCATGACCAGTAAACAGTTGAAAGATTAGTGGAAAAGAATTTTTCTGGTTACCCTAAATGAACAACTGTGATTAACAATCATGTTGTGTTCCATCATCATCCATTACACTTGTACCATTTTCATGAGCACCATTTCTATTTTTTCTTGATAATTTACTGGAAGTTTTTTTCTTCATCAAGGATTTCTTTCCCTTCTCTAACTGCAATTCTGACTGCAACTCTGACTGCAATTCCAATCCTTTCTCTGATGGCTTCCGCTTTCGTTTCAAACGCCCATTGGTTCCAACCACCTCCATTGTGGAATTTTCTATGGCTGCAAGAATAGTTTGAACACAAAAATTTTTGAAAACTGCCATGGTTTTGTAAACATATACTTAAGCATTAGTCAAAAGCATTCTACACTGCTACCTTCACAAGGGCTAGATTCTGGATTTGTTTCCAGATCATTCTGAACAGCTTCTTCTGAAACTGGAGTCTCGGATTGAGTACTATCTTCCACTTTAGGTAAACTTTCCACACACTTTTCTTCCTCTTCAATCACGTCGGGCGAGGGAATAGCCGGAAGGAAACAAAGTTCTTCCTCAGACATATCAGAATCACTGAAGGGCGAGTCCTTCTCCACACCAAGAATGTCCACTTCTTCATCTTCATTGATATCAGTTTCTTTAGCCTGCAAAGAAGATTTTGACATAAAAACATTGCACCAGATATGATCAAATCAAATAGATATAATCAACTGAGCTGCCCTGTTTTGCTTATAACCTTTTCAACTTCAGGCATCAAATCAAATTCATCTTCTCTTCCTCATACTCCTCATTTTCTTCGAGCTCTTTGAAATCAGGTGCAAAAGCACTCCAGTTTTCTGTGTAGTCCTTAGCCCATATATAAACAAAACCAGCAAGAGATACAGAAACAATGATCGGGTTAACTGGGTGCCATGCCAAATCAGTCAATGCTTCCTTAGGGCCTTCAAGAATCTTCACAAGAATCCCATCCTTGCCCCATATGTAAATCTTGTGCTCTCCTTTGCTGGCTAAAGCACCAATAACCCACTCACCGTCTCCACTAAAACATGGTGCTCTCCAATGGCTGCGGTTAACAGAATCCTGGAATTCCCGAGAGAGCACCAAACACTTTGATCCTACCATTTTCAATTTGTCAGTACCTTCCAAATCACTGTCCACATCTTCACTTAGAACCATAAGTGCCTTTACTGCATCTTTCTGAGGGAGAAGATTCTCATATATCCTAATTGTTCGATCATTAGAATTTGTCAGTAGGTATTGCCCATCCCTACTGAAAACAATATTCTTGATGACAGATCCACTGGGGACAGTAATCACACCATGCACAACGGTGCTATTGAAATCAATAATTAAAATTTCTCCTTTGAAGTTGCCAACATATATAAGATCTCCATGTTTATTAAAAGTTGCAGCAGTGGGGGCAAAGGGCATGAAAACATCACTAGACTTATTGCGTGACTGTGACACGGCAGTAGCAGGGCCAGGGGGTTCAGAGACTGATATAGGAAGAATTGTCATGCTGCCTGTGCTTAGGTTAACAAGAATTGGTGGGGAAGATAGTGGACAAGCCAAACAAACGGATGTTTTGGAGGAGCCAGGATGAAGACGTGCATGAAGCGCGGTTTGAGGTAGGGTTGTGCGGGCTACTTTTTCACCAGTCACCACATTCCAAAGCGTTAGAGATTTATCAGTTGCAGAAGCCAAGAGGTAATGACCGTATTTCGACCAGCAGACACTTGTGATTGCTGCAACACTCTCTTTGTTACAAAGCTCCTTCGCAATCCCACGCGTTTCAAAGTCCCATATCACACAGCTCCCATTAGCGCATCCAGCTACATAAAATATGAGTTTGAACTCAAGGAGACATGTAAAATAAACTTTACTAGACTTCCTTTTGAAAGTAATAAACACATTGAGACAAGTCCACAAATAAAACGAAGAAAAAGAGTAGCAAGTACAACTTCTAATAACAATAGAAATCCAACAATGACGGCAAAAACACAAAAAGCAAAGAAACAGTCTCAACTCTAAAATAAAAAGCGACTGAAAAAACAAGCCGATTATATTGTACTTGAGTATAAACAACATTCGTGGATCAGAATAAACGAGACGTGTTGCTTTATCATAACATGACAAAGAAAAACAGAGAACAGACTAACTCCAGGGAAGGACAATCCTCGGGACAAAAAAATCAAATCTTCTCCACAATAATAAACCGCAATGTAGAAACATTGCTCATTTTGTACAAGCAAAAGAACTAACTGTACATTCTATTGGGTCAAAACAAAATTTGGCGTTCTGTGTTGATTACTATACTACAGACTTACTATGGCAACAAAATCACACCAAAAATAATGGAAGGTGCACAAAAAAATAATAAAATCTTTTTAACAATCCTAAGCGCCAATATGGCTAATTGTGCACAAACACGAGAACAATTACCAGCCAACCTTACATTCCACAGTGTCAACCAAAAAAACAGTTACAGAAGCAGGTTACCAGCAAGAAGAGTCCCACGACGGTTGAATGCGATGCACTTCATGACGCCATGATCCAAGTACTCCTCGATCACCTCCGGAAAATCCCCCTGCAACGGGTCTGGCAAAAAAGAAAACACCACCACACATTCACAATCACAACCACCCCACACAATCTCCACCAAAACCGAACCTACAAAAAAATAAAAAAATTGCACAAACTCACCAATGATGGGGGCGTTCATAGCGACCTTGTTATGGTCCTCCCGTTACAGGGACGGACGGCACGGGGAAGGGGAGGATGCCAAGGGAGGAATCGGCGATGGGGACGCGAAAAGTCGAGAACTTGGAGGTTTTCACCGATCCGAACTGCGGAATCGGAGAGGTGGCGAGGAGGAAGAAGAAGAAGTCGAGTGTTTTGGGTTGGAGGGGGAAGGGCGGTTTTAGTTGAATTAACAGATAAAAATATCTAAATAATTATATTAGAATTTTCACCCTTTCCAGTTTTTACCTGTAAAAAAAAAACTGAAAGTCAAATTATACTTAACTTGTCTATAATTATTGAGATTGTTAAAAGTCAATATATTCACACGGCTATAATTTTTAATTTTTTAAATTAAATATCTTCCATTTTTTTAATTTAAATTTTAAATATTTTCACCATTTGACTTTTTTATTTTTAGTTTTATCGACACCTTGCTTTGTCATAATTGTCTATTTTACTAATATTATAATTTATATTTACCATTTATCAATATTATTAAAAAATGGAAAAAATAGACTGTTAGATAATCAAATAATTATATTTTAATAAGAGCTTCAAAGTAAGTAACTAATTAATTATTATATTAGCTTTACAATTAAGTATTGTCAGAAATAAAATAAAATAAATTATCTTGGAAAATAGCACAAATATTGTACTAGCTCATAAACAATAAAACTACAGTATTAATTGATACTAATGTAGTTTTTATATAAAATGATAAATTAATTTCCTGAGCTAATTTATAAATTATTATCATTAAACAAATAAGTGCATGATAATAAAGTTTTTTTAGTCTTTCTAATTTCAACAAGTTTTATTGTAACTAAATATGATTAATTATATTAATCTAAATTACTAAATTCTTCAATTAATTATTTGAATTGAATTGTCTTTCAATTTAAAATTGAAATTTTAAGTAAAACACTTGTTTTTGAATTACATTTTTCATTCCAAAATTTTAAAAAACAATATATGTTAAAAATATCACGGGCATATGGGGAGGTCAAGTGCTCTCATTGCACACCATGGTTGCATCAATCGGAATCGGAATCGAAATCGGTTTTCCATGGAATCGGAATCAGAATCGGAATCGGTCTGAATCGCCCAAGAATCGGTTCAGTTGAATCGGTCCAAATTAATTTAATCGGTCATATATAATAATTTGACAATTTACAATATAAATATATTAAAATTGGGTATTGATGTTATTTTGATATTATTCTGTGTATTATAGTTTATGATATTTTTTAAATATTTTTTAAGATTTTTTAAATTATTTAGAATTAATTATTATTTTTGACTCGGGTTAGACTCGAGTCAACTTTTAATTACGAGAATGCCACCCTCCCCTCTCTACCCCCGCCGCCGCCGGCAGCCTGGTCGGCGGCGAGCCTCGCGGCGGCGATGTCGGAAGATGTCGGCAGCCCGGTCGGACGAACCGTCAACCGGCGGAATCGCGGCGGAAGCGTCGGACGGCGGAAGGTGAGTTCGGAACGGGCGCAGCGTCGGATGGCAGTGGGGTGGTCGGAAGGTCGGGCGGAGCGTCGGACGACCGAATCGCGGCAGAATCGGGCGGAAGCGCGGCGGAATCGGGCGGAAGCGTCGGAAGGCGGAAGCCGAGTTCGGGCGGCGGTCGCAGTGTCTGCGGCGGAATAGCGGCGGAGGGCGGAGCTGAGGTCGGAATCGGGCGGCGGTGGCGTGGTCGGACGGAGCTAAGGTCGGACAGCGGAAGCGCGGCGGAGGGCGGCGGAGCGAACGCGGCGGCAGAATCGGGGGGAGAGGGTTTGATTTAGGTTTTTAAATCCAAATTACCATTTTGCCCATGCTTAAATAATTTAATAAAAATTATACCTAGGGTATTTTAGTAATTTTGCAATAAAACCGATTCCGATTTAAATCGGCCGATTCCGATTTCGAGTTAAATCGGTCGGAATCGGCCGAAACTCGCCGATTCAAGCCCGATTCGGGGCCGACCGAGTCGGCCCCGAAATTGGATCGGCGCGACGCCGATCCGATTTAAATCGGCCGATTCTGCACGGAATCGGCCGATTCGTGCATCACTCCACACACAACTTGGTCTTAACGAATGCATACTTTATTACAAATAAAAACATGTTTTAATCGAGAAATAATACCCATCACTAAATTCCCCCCTCGTTTATTCATTCTTATTAATAAAAAAGGGAACAAAACAAATTAGGCAAAAAAATAAGAAATTCAACCAGTTAAAATATATTAAAATAAAATAATATTTAACTTTGTCATAATTTATCTCTTTATTTAATTATAAATTATCACTAGCATAGGAAAAGTTTATCATCTTCTCATATACTTTAGAGTTTATAAAAAGATGTCTCACATAAATATTTATTAAAAAGGAAACATCTGGTTGACACCCTCCTATGAGTGGCGTCTGGCCGGCAATTGATTTATCTTTTTAATTATTTTTTTAACTTTGTAATGTGGCATTTTTATTGATGTATAATTATAGATTGACTTATTTTAATTCTCGTTGAAGCTAGTACATGTCTCGTTGAGGCCAGCACAATGGCCACCCATCCCATCAAAGACATTGCTAATATCGTCTCCACTCTCCCATTGGAGTAATACAACTATTATTTATTGCGTCTCGAAAGCCGCTCTTCACCATACGTGATGCCACTCCAAGTCTCAGACCAGAACAGAACCAGCCAGCAAACCTGCAAGAAAAACTACCAATAAAAGATGGGAAAAGGTCTACTTGAAAGACAACGTTCACGTAATTTGGGAATAGTGGATAATAAACCAATTACAATTTCACAAAAATGAGATCATAAATCTTAGTCAATGAAGTGGATTATTGTATAAACAGATACAGAAAAAGGAGAAAAAAAGGAAGAAACTATATGATCACTGTTCATGAAATTCAACAAGAAAATGTGATACACTTGAGCAACAAAAGCTGTCAGCCTTACATGGGAGCCGGGAGACATCCTTTGGGCTAACTAAGAGCATATCTCCGTTTTAACAATCTCAGGTTAGTGCTCACTCATTTGTCAAATAGAAAGAATAATTTAACCTCCGTCGTACAAGCATCTTCAAAGCTTCTTCACTTCAGGCATCCATTTAAATAAGGATTTTTACAATGTATGGAGCATCAGCAGCTTCAAACGGATATTCCAGCTTAAAAAGAACTGCCGATGAATCTACAATCAATTTGGCGGTGATGTGTCAACATTGGTACAAGCTCACTGTACAAATGATAATTACCCAACCCAATTTTCAAAATGGATGATGCTTAAACTCCAGTATTCACCAGCTTGTAAGGAAATATTCCGCTGATCCAATTCGACACAGTTTCATCTCTTGATATCAGATACAAGATAAATGCCAGATATGCCGCAGTAACCATGGCCACCAGCAAACCCACATATAGGCCCGTAATTTCAGAAAGGAAAAAATCCAGTAAGAGGTAACCGTTTATAACCATCACTAACCCGGCAACAGTCCACGCTACCATCTGCAAATATATCAAGAAGTATAGATCAGACACGGTTTAAACTTATATATACCACAAGCTGGAGAAGGCCACTCGAATGAATAAAGTCTTAACATTTTCATTTGCTTGCTCTTTACAGTAACAAAACAACAGAAAAACACACGACAATTTTTTTATTATGAAGTCAAACAAATAGCAACTCATCATTCTTTCTTAGGGTATAAGTTACCAAGTAGATACCAACACTAAATTCCTTAGCTGAAACATGCTACATAGCAGAATCGGTGGCATCAATCAATCTTAAACTGAATTTTAAGTAACAGACAATACAAGAAAGTTCACTTACTTTGAGTGTACGACCGATTGCAAATACACCCATGATCTCCTCTTTGGATACTAAGCAAAGAAGAGGAATAAGCGCAAATGGGATTTGAATTGATTGAAGTACGTTAAGCCACTCATTAAGCACATCCAAAGTGGCATCTGAAGTGTCAAAAATAAGTGCAACAATAATCGTGGGAATAATTGCACAGCTTCTTGTAATAAGTGATCTTATCCATTTCTTCAGCCTAAGGTTTAGAAACCCTCCCATGATAAATTGTCCTGCATATGTCCCAGTGATGGTACTACTCTGCCCTGCTGCTAACAGCCCTATTCCCCAAATATAAAGGATTGGAAGCAATCCTCCTCCGTACTTCTCTTGAAGGTAATGTCCAGCATTAACAAGGCCTATTGAATCAGCTACTTTTGTTCCATAAAATGCTTTAGCAAAAACTGTTGTGACAAACAAATTTATCATGAAAGAAATGAATAGAGCCAAAGAAGATTCTATGGTATAGTAATTCAGAGCCTCCTTGACACGCCCTTTATTGTTAATGTCGATTTTCCTAGACTGTACAAGTGCTGAGTGCAGAAAAACATTGTGAGGCATGATGACACAACCCACAACTCCCACAGCCTGATGGATGGTTTTTGAGCTAAGCCTTGGCACCAACAGACCTAGAACAACAGAAAATAATTTAAATTACTTTTCAGTGATTTTTACACATGCAAAAAATTATTCTTCTTATACCACCTCATCCCAAAATGGAGACATGGACATGGATCCTAATCAAAACTACTAAAAGGAAAAAACAAGAATTTGTTTTTATTTTATTTTTTTATCAAAGTTTGTAATGCTGGCATTCAATATGATTTCACTCTGCTAATAAGCAAACAAAAAAATAAATTTCCATACCTATCAGGAGTTCCTTTCCGTTAGGTTTAGTATCACCAAACATCCAGGCAAATGATAAAGCCATTGTCCCAATCAAAATAGCAAAAACGGCTTCTAGCTTCCTCACACCATAATGCTCAAGAAATAGAAAGATGAAACTGCAGTAAAAAAAGGTAGCAAAATATCAATTTCACCGTTTATTCTAATGATGATATACATACACTGTGTGGCAGCGTTTGTGCAATAATTACTACGAAAGAGCGCATTAAGTGTGGTAATGCCAAGAGGGTGCATAACATTAACAAATTGAAAACAAAAAACACTATGAAGACATTCTCTGTTTATTCATCCAAATTCATCATTATCAGTATTTGATAGAAATTACGCTGCATAGAGTTACCAAATTCACATTTTTAACCAACTATACAACTGAAATTGCAACACACAGCTCATCGACAAGGACGCCAAAAAAGAACTAACAGATTACCTTCCTATTTGAACCCTTCCCATTATGATCAAAGGGAATGCACAAATCTTATCATTAGCAAATAAAAACAATTATAGGAGATCCCGATCTACATGTCATTAATCTGCCAATTCTTTGCTGCAATTTTCTCAAACACAGCATAAAGCTTCAAATCAGAGACCTCCGGGTACCAATCAAATCCCCCAAATCGGACCAAGATCAAAGTTGTAAACAACGAATCAAGGATGAGAAATTCCGAACCGCCGCACATCCAACAATCGCAAATCTTAAGATGGAAAATGACCAAAAACAACAAAAGGAGAGGGAATTTACCAATCGAGAGCAGTAATCACGACGCCGGCCCAAAGAGGGAAGACGCCATGGCTCAGAATCTTGATGGCGATGGCGCTTCCGATGACCTCCTGTATATCCGCCCCGATGAGCGCAATCTCGGCCATGGACCAGAGCAGCAGACGCGCCCACCCCTCGTACTCCTCCCGGCAAAGCTCGGCAAGGTGCCGCCCCGTCGCCACACCCAACCTCGCCGACAACATCTGCACCAGCAGCCCCATCGCCGTCGCCATCAGAAGCAGCCAGAGCAGCGAGTACCCGGCGACGGCGCCGGCTTGGAGGTCCCCCTCGAGGTTGCCTGGGTCCAAGAACGCGATGCTCATCAGGAACCCCGGCCCCGTGAACAGCCATAGCTTCCGCCAAGAGAATGGCGGCGGCGGATCTGCGTCGCCGCCGCCTCCGTCGCCGTCGTCGACGCCGGCGATGGAGACGAGGATCTTCTCGCTCGACTCGAAGGCGGCCTCGTCGGTGTCATCGGAGAAGGGGGAAGATATCGGCGTTCTCGGCGGCTGCTGCGGCGGCGATTTTCCGGCTGAGGCGGCCGGCAAGAAGGAGTCCTCCTCGCCGGCGAGGGACATAATGGGCTTCGGGAGATTGGGCCGAGGACTTTGGATCCGCGGGTTTATACAAGTGGTTGGATGCTAGGTTGGCCCACAGTGGGCCTGGTTTTCTCGGTCTTGGGTGGCTTTGTTGTTGTTATTATTATTATTATTATTATTATTATTATTATTATTATTATTATTATTATTATTTACTGGACTTGTTTATACATGTTTCACGATTTGAAGCCATTGTATACATCATTTGGCAAAAAATTGTAGAGTTTGTAAATAGTTTTTTTTTGCATGAGAAAAGGGATGATTTGGGCGGTTTTTAAGTATATTTATTTGAAAATAAAAATAAAAATAAATGAGATTGAAGAAGAGAATTCACTTTGATATAGCCACGAATATTATATCCTGTTTTAGAGAATTTTTACAATTTTTTTTTTCAAAAATAGAAAGATATAATTTGAGATGAAGACGGTAACTCGTTAATTGACAAAGGCTGAATTAAATTTTAGTGCAAAGTAAGTGGGAATAACCAAAACTTTGTGTATATGGCCGAATAGAATTAAAAATCGGAGGTATAGAGTGAAATAAAACCTAATTGCAAATGCTCAATGTCAAAATTGATTAGGACGTCTCTTTAACTAATTTCATACATGTCGAAGCTTCAAGGTGCATTAAGGAAGTAGAATTCCTATACAAACTCGATTGACAAATATTTATAATTGGTTTGGTGGTAATGAGGTAGTGTATGTGGCATGGCATTATTATTTGTTGTTTGAGCTCATTTACATAACTTGAATCATAGTTTAAAAATTCGAAAAATTCAGACATGATTCAACATGGAGTCAATTCAAAATTATTTATATTAAATATTTAATTACGTAAATAAATAGTTGTATAAAATTAATATATATATATATATTATCTTAAGATACTTGAAATTGATAAATATATAATATATATTATTTAAAAATATTAATTTAAAAAATCTATAAGAAAAATAATATGTTCCGATAAATTTTATGATTTGACTTGGGTAGTCAATTGTAAAACCATTGAATATGTAGCCGTCTATAAAGTTTCACTTGGCAAACTATAAAATAGAGTCAACTTAAAAAGAGTTTTTAAAAGTATCACTTAAACATTAAATCACTTTAATATTAAATAAGTAATAAATTTTTAGCCGGAAGAAAATCCATTCCATCAGTAATCAATAATTAAAAAAATATCTTATTAACCGTTCACACCAGTGAGGTAGGTTAGGGATATTTCTGACGACAAATATTGATGAAAAAATATGAAATGGTGATGTTTATGACTTAGACATCTATATATCTTTAAAATTAATAATCATCAGATACATCCCCCTTGCATCTTATCTATAACTGAATTACAATTGTAATTGTGGGTAAAAAATAAGAAAATAAAATTGTAATCCTTTCTCAATATATAATATATAATGACCGAGAAAAGCAAAAATTAGTGTATCTTTTCATTGCATTGTAAACCCCGAAGAAACTAAAAGGTATACACTTTTACCGCTCTTATCTTGGTCAGACACCCACAGAGCCTTCTTTTTCATTTCGCAGAAAGTTTTGGCACCTTAAACGGTGGATACGCGAAGACTGCAGAGGAGAAGATGATGAGACATATTCCCAACCTCGTTCTCTCTTTTGCTCATTAAAGATATAGTGAGGTTGGGAAAGGGGTGGAGCAGAAGCCATTGGTGACCGATCATATTCCTTAGGATAACTTGAGACCAAAAACTCGAACATTGTTGACACTGTTTCATGAAGAATTCTTGGCTTTAATACTGTTTTGATGCATTGCTCGTTTCCATCTCCTGCTTCAGTTGTATTCTGTCAACTTTGCATGTATACATATGTGATATATATGATTACTTTAAGACACAAGCTACTTCTATATCAGACAGGATTGAGCACAAACATAGAATAAGATTTCTTAGCTCAAACTGTAACTCTATCTTTTAAAGTGAAGATATTGTTACTTACTGATGTTGATTGTATCTTGTCATGAGAACCGGTCATATTCAATTGAAAGGCAAGAGCAAAACAAATATAATGGTACCTTTTTACTTTTTTCTCCTTTGGTCCTTTGGACACTGATAGATATAATTTTTAGGTACCTGCAATACCACAAAACATAACAATAAAAATGCTTTTTTTAATTTTTCTGAAGAGGGTTGCAATGTTCAATCAACTATTCTTAATAAAATTAGACGTAAGATATTAAACCAATTAAAATATACAAAAATATTATAAAAAAAATCAAATTAAGATAAAATATGGCATATATAGCTAGCGCCCATTAATTTGTGCGGATGGATCTAGACCTAAAAGCCCATTAGCCCACATTTTTTGGCCCATCTTAATTGCTCCATAAACCCACGAGTTTAGGGTCCAATTACTACACATTTACATAACCCGACAGGAGCGATAGCTCCATTAAGTTCTGTTTAATGTCTTGAAATTCAGTTGATCAAATCAAATGAGACAATCTTAGGACTTGTGTCTGATCAATTCGATTCAACTCTAAGCTCGATTTTTTATCCAAAAGAGATACAATTATTACTTTATACACTTACCAGATTTCTTTTTTAAAATAGAACTAAGATAATAAGAAGGTATATGACTTTGTACAATTTTAAATAAGAACAAATTTCAATGTGTGACCATTTGATTTTCTACACAATATTACAACAAATTATAAATTTTTAGTGTGCGAATTAATCATTTTAAAGAGGAGTTTCTGTAAATACCAATTATTCTTGTTTAATATGTATTGCCTCCATAATTTAATATTTATGATTGTTGAGAATTATGCAAATCACTCGTTGAGCTAGTCTATCTCACCCAAGGGAAAGTACTAAGGGATATTGATAGAGCTTTGGGTCAAGAATGGAAAGAGTTGGAGATGAGAATTTAAAAACTAATAAGGGAAGAACTAACACTGCGACCAACCATTCATTAATTTTAAAATTACTTTCTCGTTTTTAATTCAAAGACAAACCTAAGGTTTCACACTAAACTAGGGTAGATACCGCACCGTTATTAAGCGTGGCTTATATTAGCGATAGACTTTTAAAGATAAAGTCTAATTGAATGAGAAGATGATATACAATCAGATTTTATAGAATTGACTTTAATATATTAATTTAAAAAATAATTATAATAATTTAACTTATTATTTTATTTTCATTATATTTTGATTGGATGAATGTCCTACTTTTAATCATAATTATTTCTTGACATCCCTTTTATTAATAATTAGGTAAGGTGATGTGCTATGCGTGACTTATATTACAAATTAATTTTAATTTTATTAATAAACACTTGTTGAATAATGAGATACACTATAATAATTTAATCCCATAAATATAGACATTGATTGACTTTATAAATAATCTAAAATGAATGAAGAGATAAATTATAATAATTTATTGTATTATTATTTTTTATTTTAATTGGTTAAATCTCTCACTTTTACTTAGAGGTCATTATTGAGTTCCCTTTTTTATTAATATAAGAATAGATTGTAATAACATAAATAAAAAATTCTCACATCTAATACTTCGTAGGGTAAAATTTAATATATAAGTCAAGATGTGCGTATAGATTATTAGTTTGATCAATCATTTTTGAAAAAAAGACTTAAGCTTATTAATTTGTACTTGATATATAATATTCTTAACTAATGTGTCTAAATCAATTATCATTTTTTAACCTAATAAATATTCTTAATAAATAAGCTTAATTATCAATATGGTACATAACACTCTAGTTTGCTGCCTCCACAATTTCATATGATATGTCATATAATATTCTAATTATAAATTGATTATAGGTGATGCATAACCTTCTTTCACATCATTCCCAATAGTACTACTGTTGATTAATTAATACAACACCAATTTATTTAATCACTATCAAAGTTAAAAAAACTAGTAGTTTTGCAGATAAGGTGTCATACTCAAAGTAAGATTGGTTTACATGCAAAACAGCCAATGGATTAATGGGGTAAAAGACAGAGACAGCCATGCTGACCAGAAAGAAACCATTCTCTGCAAGCAAGGAAGAACGTGTTCTAAGGCCGTTGTGGTGCACAAAAAGGTCTTCGCTACCACCTTATCTCTATCCTCTATGTCATGCACACGGACCAGGTCCTTTGTGGTCATCTGTTGGTATTTGTCTGACGAAGACGAAATAACCCCTTCTTTCCCCTTTGATTCAGCCTTATTGTTCTTCCAATACAGCGCTACAGAGTTTTAGCTTGCATGTGAAGGAAAAGTGTTATCACTGCAGCTAGTGGTCTGGAGTGAGTTGATCAAATGGGGATATTCAAGTTGCAGATCAAGAGGATTGGGAATGCCACAAACAGGAAGGTGACTTATTCTAAGAGGAGGAATGGGATTTTGAAGAAAGCCCATGAACTGTCTGTCCTCAGTGATGTGGAGATTTCTCTCTATCATGTTCTCACCCTCCGGCAGGCTTAGCTTGTTCTCAGGGCATAAGAAGTGATCAATATATAGTAGTTTTTCATTGTTTCTTCTTAATCTCCTATAGCTAATGATTTTTAACAAGCTTTGTCACAGGATTGAGGATGCGCTTGCTCGGTTTGTTAACGTCCCTGAACATGAAAGAGGACGGTGAGAAGGGGGAAAATCTATGATCAATTCAATCCAACTTAATTATTTTGTATTTTTTTCTTGATGATTTCTTTTGTGGTATAAGTATTAATCTTTATTTCTCATTTTTCTTCTTGTAAAAAATTGTTTGCTTGCGCATGATTCGGATGTGGTCACTTTTCTTGATCTACTTTTGCAACGTGAAAGGCTTCAAAATCATGAGGTGTAAAATGTTTATGTTTAGTACAATGCTTTATCATATAGAGAAGAAAATGCTTTGGCTTTAATTTCGACGAAATTATATGAAAAGTTAATTCATATATATGGATGACAGTCTATTCAAAGGACCATTGAGAGATGAAGATTGAGAATGATCTAGCTTATCCAGTGGCTGTGTAAGATTCTTATACCAAGGCTTCCCTATTTTAAATCTCATTATTTTAGGTAGCATATATACTTAGCGAAAATTTCCACATTTTTCTTAATTACATTGTCCTCATCTAATAAGTTTTTATTTGATTGTTAACAGCTGCATGCATGGTCTTGTACATAAAACCAAAAGGATTATTAAAAGAAAAACACAAGTTTGATGCGTTATGAACATGTATATATATATATAACCTTTTGTTTGATATCGGAACTTCAACAAGAAATCAACAATCTCCAAGCTCAGTTGTTTGCGGCTGAGCGTAAATTGAGGTATCGATTCAACGAGCAAGCTCATAACGATATCAACAAAATGAACCATATTCAATATGCTTTCATTTTACCAATCACATATTTTACAATTTTTCATCAAAAGAAAGATGAAAAACTAAGAGCGCAAACCTTTTAATTTGTTGCTAATTAAGTGAATACATACAATCACATAAAGATGTGAGTACCGCCAAGCAGCTTGTATAATCAAATGTACCTTCTTTGATGTATGCAGGAATTATGAGGGAGATGCAATCTTCCTAAATAACATGCATGAGGTCGAGTACTATGAACGTTTTCTCGAAGAATCACTCAACCGTGTTCGAGCATATCGGGTATATATATGATTCTTGTACAACTCTACTTTCTGTTCCCCATTTGCTTATTATCTTTCATATTGGAGATAAAACGATACCATTAGCCAACATTAACAACTATATTGAAGAATCTGATCGTAATATATATATATATATATATATATATATATATATATATATACATACATACATACATATACACACACACAAAGAGTTACATATAATCTTTGAATATGTTGTTTTTTTTTCAAAAGTTGCATACAAGCTACCAAGGTATCATGAAATCTGCAGTGATTAGCTAAGTTATTATCTGTCATACAACACTAATCCCCATTTGTTAATTATCACCTGCCATTATCAATTAGTTGGAGAATTTTACCCAATTGCCATACAAATTAAAGTACAGCTTGTTTCCCCCAAAACCTTATCTTATTTCAATTTTCATTTCTTTAAATTAAGAAAGGATACATACATATGAGGTTGTTTAATTATATATCCACTATTATGTACTGTGATATTTTTTTCGTTTGGTGTTCATAGATGCAACGAAGTGAAGATGCTAATGACTTATTTGACAGTGGCGCCAACCAAAGCATGGAGTGGCTTCGTCATCATCAAGCAGCAGAACCTCAAAGCCAAATATTTCATAGTCACGCTCAACATTAAAATGTTATGGTAAGGTTAATATAAGGTGTTTAAATTAATCACCTGAATATATAGTTATCTCCATTCAATACCATAATAATACTGGTGTTAACCTTTCTCAATGGAATGGAGGTAATGGCGGACAGGCAAGTATATATTCTTGTCAATCTCCCAACTCGTTTTCTCATGATCTGGCCTTTCTTCTTAGCTAGGTCTCCCTATCAAGAATCCATACTACAATATTCTTATGAAGTTAATCATACATCTTGTTATTATCATAACACAAGTTCAAACAATGTGTCTGTAAAATACTGAGTATTGATGGTGCTTAAATTTCACATGTAATATGACAGGCGAAACTATGCCAAATGCAAAAGGACAAGATGAAGATGATCATATGTCTCCAACATTCCAGCTTAGCTAGAGCAACAAGATTGTAATGTACTAGCTAGTGTAAGAACATTTCTTACTTTTATGCAAGAAAATGTGAATATTTATTTAAGCCAATAAAAAGATATTTGCATTCACTAGTAAAAAATTGGTGTTCAACAATCAGAACCATAAATACGGTCATTGATAAAATTTGCAACCGGATTTGTGACTACATAATCTGGTCATAATAGTTAAAGTTGTTGATAAAATTTGCGACAGAAAAGAAATCCGCTTGCAAAAATGCAACCGGACTGGCCTAATTTAGTTTGGTCGCAAACTCGGTTGTAAATTATTTATAAGCGGTTTTTCAGTTCTAAATTCAGTTTCAACTTTGATTCCATAATAGTTTCTTTCCCGTGGTTAAACCATTGCAACCGAGTTTCCATCGCAAATGCAAACGGGTTGCAACCAGGTTGCAAAATAACCCAAAAATTTTTAAAAGGTTTTTTTGTTTATTGTTTTAAATTACCTGTTTAATAAGAAAAAAATATAAATAAATATATTTGATGACAATATATATATATATATATTATAATTTCAAACACAATAAAAATAATTAGGTTTAAACAATTCCAAATACACTAATTTTAAAATAAATCCAAGATAACAATCTAATTACAAAGTAAACCCTAATTTTGCAAATTTATCATAATAATATATAATAGACATTAAACAACAATTAACAAACAACAACAATTAATATAAATTAACATATTTATTCCAGAAATTAAAACTTTAAAAACAATAATATTATACTAAAAATGGTGGTGGCAGCGACCTTAAGGGTTATTGAGGATGGGGGGAGGGGTGGGTGGTTTATTCGAAATTTTATGAGTGCGTTTGTGATCGCTTCTTCAACTGCAATACAAATTATAAAATTTTCAATAATTTTGTGACCACATTAACGGTTGCAAATTCATTTTCAAATGATTATGTTTCGTATTAAAATTTACCAACCGTTATACGAACAATATATACGGTCACAAATATATTGCGATCGTATTTAGCAATCGTAAAGAGCGGTTACAAATTTTTGGTCAATAAGTTCCTCGCTAAATAATTACAAAAGAGTAAATGTATTCTATGATCGTGTTGGAGGTTGCAATGCGGTTGTAAATTTTACTGGTTTTAAGGTAGTGGCAAAGCAATTGCCTTTTTACAACGGCTTACTAATTTGGTGAGAAGGAATGCAAGGCAAATATTGTAAAGAATATATATATATATATATATATATATATATATATATATATATAATTTTGCTACAATGCGATGCCTATTTTAGGCAGTGCATTGCAGCGCAGCTAATATGGGCGCTAGATTTCGATCTAGCAGCCCATATTCCACCCCTCGTGGAGGCCCGCCTGTCTGCCAGCCTGCCTACCTGCGAGCGACCGACCACCCCCGCACTCCCCGGCCATGACCACACCGCTGCGGCCCTCCACCCACCCCCAGCCATCGCCCCATGCCACGACCACCACCTACCCCGTCGCCCTTGCCACCCCACACCCTGTCCCCTTGCCACCCCACACCTCCCCTCCACGCGCCCCCCTCCAGCCCCTGGCGGGTAGGGGGCACGGTAGAGGGGGGTGGTGGTCGTCGTGGTAGGGGCGGCGGCTGGGGACAGGAGGGGGGCCGCAGTGAGGGGGGTGGCATGGGGTGGCAGCTGGTGGTGAGCGGAGGGGCCGCAACAGGGTGGTCATGGTAGAGGAAGTGCGGGCGGCAGTGAGGTAGACTATGAATTGAACATATATTCTTTTTTATATTAAAAAACAACCGAACTTTTCAACACGCATGCTATGACTATGGAGTAATTGGCGGTAATGGTCATAGCCCCACCAACTTGAATTAGTTACGTAGAACATGAATAGAATATTGATGATTATAATTATCTATACGATTGCATAGATAATCAGTAATCTATAGTAATATTTAATAGTTTAGATAAAAGCCTTCTAATGGCTCCTAGTAATCCTTTTCATTTTAATCACGAAAATTGGTAAAGCCGTACTTAAGGAACACTACAAACTATATGTTCCATTTATATTCAACACTGATAGCGTTTAAACAATGTGGGTTATGTTTCTTGCTCTTTCATGGAAGGATATAAACACAAGTTTCTAAATATTTTAGTTGAATGGTAGATCACGACGACGACAAATTAATCATTGATCAAACGATTCAAACCTACATCAAATGTGTGTTTTTATGAATAAATCACGAGTACAATTAATTGTTTTTGTATATTTGAAGAAGGTTGGACTTTTTGTCTCAAGATTGTCTTGAGGTGTTTGTCTTTGACCGAATTTATTTATTTTTTTGTTGGAATTTTATATGCATGAAATTCACGTTTTGTACAACCATTGCTTTTGTCGTCCACGCAACTAATCAAATACTTAATCCACAGCTCCCTTGATCCTTGTCTGATTAGCACGACCAAATAAATTGATTCTTCTATAAAAATGAGATAATAGATAGACTAATTTATCAAATGAACTTAGCTGTATCAACCATAGTAAGTCATACAAATCAACCCCATTAAATCAATAAACAAACTCAACATGAACATTATATTATACTGAGTCATGGCCGATGCTTTTATCAATCCAAATCATAACCCATCCACCATAGTCATACCCCCTCAAAATTCAAAACAATGTTCCATAATTAATATTTATCATATCCAAACTTTGATCCCAATCCCACATTAAACAATTGTCTTGTATTAATCAAACTGCAATTTTATTAATAACATCTAGACGCACGGCATGTCGACGTCCATGATTGATCACGCACCATCAATTTAAAAAGATCAAAGTTTTGAAATTCAAGACAGCAGAAAATTTATAAATAGGAAGTCTGTAGCTGTTTCCACCAATTTGTCTTCTCTGTTCTATCTTCCCATTCTCAACCAGAGCAAGCAAAGCAACAACCTGGCTACGTGAAGCAAGCTAGGCTACATGATTCAAAAGAAGAATATGAATGAAACCCAGAGAGTTCTTGAGGCTCAAGAATATGGAGATGAGAAGGAGTTCGAGTTCTTCATATCATGGGAAGGAGGAGAGATGTGTGCGGCCGAGGATGTGTTCCACCATGGCCGGATCCTCCCCTCTACCCCTCCCAGCCCGATCGCCGGTCGGATTGTAGTAGAGCTAGCTGTAGAAGTAGAAGTAGGGTGTCCTTGCTGATGCACCACTTCTACGCACTCCCCAGCCCGAAGCCGCATTCGGGTCACCGATCTTCGCCGGTGATGGTGAGCCGGCGCGGCGGTTGGAGGGGCCTGCTCAGGCTGGGGCTGGTGCAACAACCGGTGGTCGAGGTGTCGGAGTTGAGGCAGAGAAGCGTCGGGAAGGAGATGTTCAAGAGTGGTGGAGATGGGGGTGAGTGGTGGTTGGCCGGGTTGAGCTGCAAGTGCTCGGAGGTGGTGGAGGAGACGGTGCAGCCGGTGGTGAGGAGGAGTAGGACGCAGCGCTGGTGAGCAAAATTGTATTTTTCTTATTCGTGTTTATTCCATATTTTTCTTTTTGTCACCACGTCAATGCATGTATTGTAATTGGTATTGTAACATTGAAAGCAGTAGAAGACTTCGTATCAATCTCAAGTCGGAGAACTTGTAATTATTTCACAATTTAATTATGGTGACGAAATTTGGTTTGGAGTAGGCAATTGATGAACAAGTGGTCGTTGGTTAATGCACTGCATTTCTTTTGATGTGTATATTCGTTTCATTTTCCTTTGGTTGTCTCAGAGCAAAATTGTCCAAAATTTTTCCAACAAAGGAGCAGTTCTTAATCTTCTGAAATATGCTAATATTGATTTGTTCCTAAACCGCGATCTTGAACTGTTTTGACTGTTCTATATGTTAAAGAATGATCATTGTTCTGATTGATTTAGTTAGGTCCTTAATAAGACATAGACGCAAGCGAGGATAGAAGCTTTTGAAAGACTCATAGATACGTCGTTTGTCAAACTAGATTTTTGAGCTATCCATTTCGTGATGGGAAATAACATTCATGACCACGAATAGTGCGTCGCCGCCATCAACGAGGTCGACCATATTTCTCAGGTTTGAGAGCAATTGCACCAGTATTTGCCTTCACAACAAGAACAGAAGTTTCCCAGGTGACTAACCATTGAATTGGCAGCCGGACAACTCAAATAGTACAATTAATTAGTTAAATCAGGGCGAAGCCAGGAACTATTTTCTTAATTAAGCCTTCGAGAAGCTGTTGGTAGTAGATACATTTGACAAATAAGAAATCAAATCCACGAGTCCCATGATTGCATAAAATAGTTGTCAAACCCACTTACAGATAGTTAAAAGATAGAAAGGATGTCAAATTTTGGCAGTTTTAAAGCATGTCATTCCTAATTTTTCATCCATCCATAATACAGATGCAGAAATGGCTTCTAAATGGCCAACCTCCAAGCATGCATCTTTTATTTTCCAAGTAATTAAAGCTGGCAAACTAATTCATCATCTTAACACCATCTTCCCTTGAACCAATCAGTCATCAGATGTGATTCAAGCATCCGAAACAAGGCCAAGGGAAAGAAAAATAACATAAGAAATTTAATACTCAAAATAAAGGAGAAAGAAATCCAATGTCTTCAAATCTTTCAAACAGCTACGCAGCAAGTTTTTCCAGAAGAAAAAATCATAACTGGCAATTAGTTGCCACCGAATTCCACTATCAAATGATATACACAACTAGCATAGCAGGAACAACCTCACATCTAAGTGTTGAAAAGAGATTTTGGACTCTGCAGTCTAGCATGGCAAAATACTCCAATTCGCATAAAAAGATTACATATGTACAAGGTGTTTCCACAACAAAATGACAAGCAACCTGTCGTCTAATACACATTCCAAAGGGGGCCATACATTGAGGCCCCTGATTTGCATACATGCATGGGAAAGACAATAAAAAAACTATCAAATAAAATACTTCTAGGAAAAAATTGAAAAAATCGTACAACTCCTGTCCACATGAAGAGCCCAGCGTCTTTAAATTGCATGTAATGCAATCAAAACTGCATAAGGAATATTATCACTTCATCAGCCACATTCATTTCATGCACGAAGTAAAATATCAAAATTGCCAATTCTAAAAGCTGATAAAAAATATATCGCAACGTGGAGCACTTTTCACAGAAGACTTCCAAGCCACAAGTTTCAGCCAAGGCAGTGCTTAAGTAACAATGTGATTATTACCATATAAAATAACAGCAAGTGATCAGACTCTAAGATTTTTAAGAACCATCAGCATAAGAAGAGAAAAGGGATACAAGAATGTCATATGAGCATCTCCTGAAATACCCAAAACTAAACCCTAGAAATAGAGCCATGATCTCAGAAAACCTCCCGGCTAGGTGTAGATTATTAAATAACAATAGTGATGCCATAAATAACTTTTACAAACTATCTTGTATGCGGATTGTCAATTTTAAATGTCTTAACCACTTGTCCCAAAAGCTTGAGCCGTTAAGAAAAGAAATCACTAAATATTTACTTCAATACTCCCCCTCACATGATAGTTTAGGAAAGGGTACTACTAAATATTTACTTCAACACATATCAAGCAATTGCCGAGTGACTCAAAAATCAGGCGAACAAGCCAAAAAAAGACTTGGGACATAGGAGCAAAGAAGTAAAGGTTGTTTGCATCCAAAGGTAGAACAGACACCATATCTGATCGTCTTACAACATTTAACATCACTATCAAAAACTTCTACATTTCAACTCATATCCCCTTTCTTCCCATTCTAATCTTTCCACATTCAAATTCACAACAAATTTATTCAATTGGAAAAGAATATCTATAAGGAGCCCATGTATCATGACAACCATAACACTCTCACAAAAGCTCGGTTACATTGCTGCTTTCATCAATAAAAATTAAACTTACCAACCAAAAAAATGACAAGAACAGTCCAAAGTAAGATTTGCATGGACCGACTGTATTGAAAATGATACTGAGATCTTTGGAGCTGTCTTTGCAGAGTACCGATCCACCCATATAGCTGCTTATCATATGACTCATCATCACAACCATCCAAGCAGCTCTTACTTCTTTCACAACAATCTTTAATTCCCTGAGAGCAGCAAACACAATGAAAACACACGGTAAGCATGAAAAAAGAGATGATTCTTCTTGAACTAAAAGAGACTTTAAGACAAAAAGATGCATACACGACTCAAATGATTAGCACGCACTGGCTCAGAATCAGCAGCTTCGTAACGATCCCCCCAACCTTCCACTTTTTAAACGCATTCTTCGGCCATTTTAGCTTGGTTGCTGATTCAGCTACACCGACAAATCCTGAGAAGCTGGGAATTCTTGGAGGGGGCAGATGAGGCTACCCATCACAGGCCACAGTGATCTTCCAGCTATCAGCATCTGCAGAACTAGCAGTCCTCCTATGCCCATTGTGACACCCCTTCTCCTTCCCTGCACTCAACACATCCACCTCCACTAACCCAGGAGTCATCCCCTTTGTAGAACTATCGCCTACCGAGTTCCCAGAGCTCCCTTCCTCCTCCTCCTTGGGCGGAGAACCTTCAAGGAACAACGCAAGCTCATTTCTCTCCCCTTCATCCAACTTTACCCACGAAAGCTCTTGCCGGCCGTCCTTCAAAGCCAGCTCTTTCAAAGACGGCTCGGTCCTCGCGATCATTTCTCCAATGGCAACAACAAATTGCCGGTGCCGAGCTCGGGCAGCTTCCTGGGGGCACAATTTCACTGCTCGCTGAAACTCTTCAAGCTAAAAAAAAGAATCACAAACAGTCACTCATCCAAAACAGCTCAAATCCAAATCCCATATGGCTAAAAGCAAAAAAGGCAACAAAAGCTCCAAGTACCTGCCATTTTGCGGCTGCCGAGAGCAGTTTGGAGCTCCGTCCGAAGCTCCTCTGAATCGCCGGACTTCCGGTGGTGAAGCCAACTCCGGTAAAACGACTCCATCCTGCAAAACATGAACATACAGACCCCTAAATCCACCAAACATATCAAAAACTACCAAACTCCGCACCGATTTCAACCAAAAATTCAATCTTCACCATCCAACAAGATTCAGAAATCACACGTGCACCTCCATTTCAACACAAAAACTGAGAATTTCACCAAAATCACCATCAAAACAACAAAATCATCAAAACTCAACAACATGCAACGAACAAAAACAAGCACACAACAACCAAAAAACACAAAAGAACACCAAAAAATAAAACAAAAAAAATGATTAGTAGGAACCAAAAACCTGTCGGCCGAGTCCTGGACCTCCTTCGCGGCGTGAAAAAACGGATCTTTCTCCCACCGATCGAATCCGGACGCCATTGCCGCACCGCCCTCACCTCCGCCGAGCCGATCCTCGCCGTGAGTAGAAGAAAGTCCACGAAAGTCGGCGCCGGCGACACAAAAAGCAGCGATCTTTGTCGGCCCTTCCGACGAGGCGGGTAGAGATCTTCCTAACCGAGGGCAAATGGGGAAAACGAGAGTCCGAGGTTGACTGTTTTTCCGGCGGTTAAGGATTTTGTCAAGTTGAGCGCACAGGTGACTCGGGACCGACCGGGAACTGTACCATTTAAATATTCGATTCGAATTCGAACTCAAATCTTAAGAATCGAGTTTAAGTAAGGTCGTATTCGACTCAATTTGACTCAGTTGCAACTCAAACTCGACTTGCAGTTCGACTCAAACTCGACTTGCAGTTCGATTCGAACTCGACTCGATAAAATAATATAATAATATAGTCTTTATATTATATTTTATAAATAAAATATAATAATAAAGAAGCAAGATACTTAGAGATGGTAAATATTCACCTTGATGACTTCAAGGTTGTGGGTTCGAGTTGGTTTCGAGCTAATCGAACGAGCTGGGCGAACGAACTCACAAAAATTAAATAGTTTATATTCGAGCTCGAACACATAAAAGATATTCGAGTCGAACTCGAGTATGTATGTCGAAAACTTGTTCGATCTCGAGTCGAGTTCTAACGAGTTTCGAATTATTCGAGCTGAGTTCAAACACATGTTAAACTCGGCTCGCTCGCTCAATTAGCACCCCTAAATTTTATTTATTAATTATTAATATATGACATTTTGCGGTGGTTATGTGATTAATTTACTCTGATTGGTTAAATTAGTGGATGGCTGATTTGCGTAAGTGTGATGGTTAACCGGTCAAGGGTCAAGTGGTGTGGGCTGATAATCATAATATCGTCTAAAGTAAACTATTTGTAATAATAATATGAAATCTCACGGAGGATATCATTTGTTTTGTCATTCTTCTTCTATTAATTTTTTTTGCAGTGGTGAAAAAATAGCACTTTAAAATGAGGTTATATATATATATATATATATATATATTAATTTAATCATTACGCTAAGAATTTGGGTAAAGAGTGTTTGTGTGATATAATTCTTAGCTATTCAATTTGGTGTAATTGATGAAAGACTTAATTACCTAATTTAAATTACAAAGAATTGTATGATTATGATCTCCCACTTATTAAATTTCTTTTTCCTCCAAAGTAATCCCATTTATTGAATTTGGTTATTTATATCCAAGTGTTTTTGATATATGACGATGGAAATTAGGAGTGGTTAAAGGGTTGGTTATTTTTTTTGTAAAAACAACTTTAATTATTAATATCACTCCAAAGAGGTATTTTTTAAGAAGGCATGGACTTTTGTTCACTAATCAATCTAGCTAATTAATTTCGTGTTTAGTGGCCGTAGAGTTAAGCACCATGTTCATTTTAACGTGTGATGGTCAGGTTTGTTGGGTTGGGTTGGGTCTAGTACTAGGGTATAGGGTTGGAGAATGGTGAAATTCGATCCGACCACACTTAAAAAGATAGGATTTGGTAATTGATATAATTGGGTACCTATTTTATAATAGTTTGGTTTGGTTTAGGATATCATTACCTCATATCTTATTTTATTATATTTTTTATAAAAAATATATTTAATATAATTTAAACTTTATAATAAAGATATGCGTATTTATATGTAAAACTAATGTGTTTTCAACTTTTTTTTGTAATAATCCATTTAAACTCTTTAATTTTTAGATAATTATTTTTAATTTATTTTTTCATAGCATCATATAATTTAATTTTTTTATAATATAATTAGGTTTTTAATAGTCAGGCTTAGATTTACTAAATAGGTCCACGTTAGGTTCGGGTTTGAATAATAAAAATTTAAATAATAAATGGTTGGATTTTATCTTTTGAGCTATACTTAATGAGTTAAATATAAATAGACAAAATCAGACCGGGAAGCAGGTATAGTCTTGTACCTAATTACACATCTATTTATATCAGAAGACCTCTTTGACACGAGTTGAGCGTGTGGTGTACAGAACGCGGCCGAAACCACAGTGGGTGTTGCCTGTTGGTACAGTCCTACAAAATTTAATTTATCGATGATTCAAACTACAAGCAAATTCATTATATTTATTTATATGTTGTCATATTCTAAGCTATAAATACAGAAGATACATGAAAACTTTATTTTTTCAAAACAAGATACATGAACGCTTGCTAAATAAATAATTCATACATACATTCATGGGCTCAAACACCTGAGAAAATGCTCAATCTAGTCCTATATATATAAATCTATTTTTAAAGTTTTGTTGGTAATAAAGTATTAGTACATAAAATTATGAACGATCTCACGTTAGCTTACCAGTTAGAATACTGCAAGACTGCTGATTGTTTTCAGCGACATGCTCCGTGGAAACATTCAATTGAAATGAAAGGTCAAACGTTTTTGAAGAAAATTTGTCTCCCTCGCCATGCATGCAGTCAATCCATGCATACTGTAATTGACTCGGTCACAGCAGCTTTTTTCTATCTATCAATTGACAATTGATTGGTGACACGCAACCATAAAAGAAACACAATTATACATGAACACAGCCAAATCTACTTCACGAGAACACAGATGACTTGCTTTAAACCTTACAGTTTAATGGATGGCATAGGCAACAAAGATTGCCTCCTTATTTTTATACATCTATGCATGCCATTATAGATGTGAATAGGAGTTTCCATTTTCCATCTTTTACTATGGGGTAGCTCATTAGAGGCTTTTGTCCAAGTTATGTTCACATACATCTTCTACAAATGAATAATCTTGGATGTTCCTAAGCCAGTAAGTCTCCTCAAAAATGGCTGTCCCTCTGGAATGTAATGCATCACCCACTCTTGGCGTTGAGGGTAGAAAATCCCAGTTCTTGGGTGGGGGATCCAGGACTGGTATCTTTTTGGCCGATCATCATCCTTCCTGTTTTCTGATTTCATTCCAATGGAATAGCTGGCCGCAGTTCGGACTAGCTTGGAATTCCTGAAAATTAGCCTCCAATGTGTGTTATTGATTGAAACATTTGAGCTTTACTTAGAACAATATGGAGTATTGGAGATTTGATGCTTGATATCTCAAACTACTGCAATTAATTATATGGGGTGCCCATGTTCGATGTGGTTAGGTTGTCCCTCTTCCATAAATACATGAAATTATAACCCTAATTTAGATAAAAATTAAGATTTTGTAGATTTAGTTAGTTGACAGGAATAAAAGCACCGTCTGACATTTTTCTTTTTTGCTTTTGGGATTTTGGTTTTGAAGAAAAATGGCCAGAGAGGAAAAAAAAATTGTGTAAATTGAAAAAAGATGAATATTTAATTGAGATTTGCTTGCAAGTTTTTAATCTGTAATTTGAGAGTTTATTTTCCTGTGGATCTTTTCTATATTAAAGTTGTGATATAATAAATTTGATCTGGGCGTTTGCCCAGTGGTTTTCTCTCTTAAATTTGAGGTTTTTACGTAAAATTTGGTTTTTCCATATTGGTTTGGTGTACATTTTGTTTGATAGCATTCAACTTTACTTGTTAAAATAGGGGATTTGTATTTGATTGATCTCAACAAGTGGTATCAGAGCCAGGTTATTTGGTTGAAAATTTTGGTTGTTGATAAGTGATGTCGGCTAGGTGTTCGACGAAATTTTTAAGAACCTAGTTGGTATGTTTTGTGATTTATATTTTAACAAGATGACTAATGAGAAACATGCTAAGATGATATTTCTTAAAGGATGAGTCACTCGCACTATTGGAAAAGAAAAATGATTGATCATTTATATTCCAAGGATTTGTATGAATTTATCAACTGGCTAAAAACTGGCAAATGTGACAGATAAAGACTAGAATAAGTTAGATAGGAACGCTATGACTTGTTTGAGATAATTGGGTAGATAAAATTGTATATCATCATGTTTCTAAATTGACATCCTCAAAAACTATATAGGATAAACTCCAAGAAGTTTATGAGAGGAATACTGTTGGCAACAAGACTATTTTGATAAGAAAATTAGTAAATTTGATGTATAAGGACAGAAATGATATAAGTCAACATATCAATGAGATGAAGAGTATTATTACTCAACTTGCCAGGATGAAGATGACTTTAGTTGAGGAATGACAAGTTATCTTGCTCCTCAATACATTGCCAAAGAATCGGGAAATATTGGTGATCTCTTTGAGTAATGCTGCTACGGTTGGAAAGCTCACAATAAACATGGTAATAAACAGTTTACTGAATGAGAAGGTGAAAAGAAAATTTCTACTAATTTTAGGGTCTTATGCATTAATGTCAGAAGAGGCAAGAGGTAGATTAAGAAATAGGGACACAGATAAAAGGGACAAGAGTTGAGGCAGATTTAAATCCAAGAAGAACTTGAAGTGTTATTATTGAGACAAGACAAGTCATTTCAAGAAGGATTATTGGAGGCTCAAGAAAGACATGAAAAATAAAGACAACAAGGATCAAAGAGAAACAAATACTAATATTGTGTATGATGACATGGTGATTCTTTCTAATTGTGGGAATGATTGTTTGACGGCTGATTATATGCTAGTTGGGTAGTTGACTCAGGAGCATCGTTCCATGCAACTCCAAACAGAAATTTCTTTCCTACCTATGAACCTTCGGATTTAGGTATGGTGAATATGAGAAATAACGATACTTCCAAAATTGTATGACTTGGAGATGTGCATATAGTAACAAATATGGGTTACAAATTGTTACTTAAAAAGTCAGACATATTTTAGATTTGAGGATGCGTTTATTGTCAACCAAAGTGCTTAATGATGAAGGATTTAGTTCACAATTTGTACAAGGTGTGTGGAAACTTGTGAAAGGTTTCTTGTTGGTACTAAAGGGAAAAAGTGTTGTAGTTTGTACAGAACTGAGATGAGTCTAATTCGAGGGAAGTTAATATCTATTCATTTGATTCCACTGCTGATTTGTAGCATTATCAATTGAGACACATGAATGAGAAGGGACTACAGACATTGAAGAAGCTAAATCTCTTTCCAAGGTCAAAGACATCATAATTAGTCCTTGTGACTATTGTTTGGTGGGCAAATAACGTAGGGTATCCTTTACAAGCATAAGTACAAGGAAGTCGGAAGTTATTGAGTTAGTACACACTAATGTCTGTAGGCCAATGGAGGTAAAATCTCTTGGTAGTTCTGTTTATTTTATCACTTTTATTGATGATACTTCTAGGAAGGCACATGCTTATGATATAAAAAATAAAAGTGATGCTTTTGGTATCTTTAAAAATGTTTATGTATTGGTTGAAAGAGAAACCAGTAAGTTCTTAAAATGCCTTAGAAGTGATAATGATGGTAAATATTGTTCTTTTGAGCTTGATGAATATTATATTAAGTATGAGATTAGGCATGAGAAGACGGTTCCTTATATTTCTCAACATAATAGAGTGGCTAAAAAAATGAATAGAACCATTTCTGAAAAGATTAGAAGTATGTTGTCTTCAGCTAAGTTGCCTAAAAGCTTGTGAGACCATAAGCACAACTTGTTATTTGATCAATAGATCTCTCACATATGCCCTAGATAGTGACATACCAGAAAAGAGTTTGGAGTGACAAAAAAGTCAGTTATTCTCATTTAACAGTCTTTGGTTGTAAGGCCTTGCACATGTGCCCAAGGAGCAAAGAGTTAAGCTTAACTCTAGATCTGTGGAATGTATTTTTCTACAATATGGTGATGATAAGTTTGGATACAAACTTTGGGATCATAAAACTAGAAAACTGATTCGAAGCAAAGATGTAGTTTTCAGGGAAGATCAAACAGTTGAGGACTTTGGCAAGGAAAAAGTTCTTCAAACAAAATCTCATGAAAGCTTAGAAAAGATAAAAAACCTTTAACCTCAACTAGAAGTGAAGAGGCAGCTTCAGGATAACACAATTATTCCCCTACCTAGTGATGATGAGGGTGAGGATGCGGTGTCTGATGATATTTCTAATGAGTTTGTTAATGATGTTGTACAAGAACAAGGAGATTTTGATTAAGGGCAGCCAACTAATGTGAGAAGATCAACTCGTGAACCAGTTTCATCAACAAGATATTCATCATTAGAATATGTGACAATCACTGAATGTGGAGAATCAGAAAATTTCAGTGAGGTCAAAGCTCATGTAGAAAAGGAGAAGTGGTTGAAGGCAATGCAAGATAAGATGAAATCTTTGCATGATAATCACACCTATGAGTTAGTGGATCTTCCTAAGGGGAAGAAAGTATTAAAGAAAAAATGGGTTTGCAAGATCAAACATGAAGAAAATAACACACAACCAATGTACAAGGAAAGGTTGGTGGTGAAGGGTGTTTGACAGAAGAAAGGTATTGATTTTGATAAAAAAATTTCTACTGTTGGTAAAATATCTTCTATTAGAATTGTTTTGGCTTTGGCTGCAAGCTTGAATTTCGAAGTTGAATAGTTAGATATGAAGACGACTTTTTCATGGTGATCTTGAAGAGACTATATACGTGGAGCAACCAGATGGTTTTAAAGTCACAGAAAAGTAATAGATAGTGTGCAGACTGAAAACGAGTTTATATGGTTTGAAGCAAGCTCGTAGATAGTGGTACAAAAAGTTTGATTCTTTTATGAAAAAAATGGGTACAAGAAGTATATTTCTGATTACTGTGTGTTCATCAAGAGGTTTGATGATAGTGACTTTATTATTCTGTTGCTTTATGTAGATGGCATGTTGATTGTAGGACTATGATGGAGCCAATATTGCAAGTTTAAAGAAAAACTTGAATAAATCTTTTGTAGTGGAGGATTTGGGATTGGCAAAGCAAATCTTGGGGATGTCCATTCTGCGTGACAGGAGCTAGAAAGCTTTGGGTGTCACAGGAAAATTACATTAAAAAAGTACTTGGAAAATTTAACATGAAAGATGCAAAGCCAGTTAGAGTTCCACTTGGGGGTCACTTTAAGTTAAAGAAAAGTAACTTAAGTGAAACTGAGATGAAAGAAATGACAAAGGTTCCTTATGTTTTTGCGGTTGGTAGTTTGATGCATGTTATGGTTTGTACAAGGCCGGATATAACATATGCAGTTAAAACAATTAACAGACATTTAGCAAATCCGAGCAAAAAATATTGACAAACACTTAAATGAATAATGAGGTATTTGAGAGGTACATCCAAAATGTCTTCATGTTTTGAGAGTGATAAATCTTTATTGGTTGGCTATACTGATGCAGACATGGCAAGTGACTTGGAGACAAGAAGGTCAACATCTGGGTTTGTTTTTAATTTTGTTAATGGGGTTGTGTTTTGGCAGTCTAGGTTGCAAAAATATATTGCATTATCTATGACTGAAGTCGAATTTATTGCTACTCAAAAGCTTGCAAGGAGATGATATGGACGAAGAGATTTTTGAATGAAATTGATATTAAATAGGAGAGATACGTTGTGCACTGTGATAGCAAGAGTGTAATTCACCTGAGTAAGAATTTAAGTTTTCATTCAAAGAGCAAACACATTGATGTGAGATATCATTAAATAAATGATGTGTTAGAAAGTAAATCTTTTGAGCTAATAAAAATTCATACTGCAAAGAATATTTCAGACATGATGAGTAAAATTGTGTCAAAGGAAAAATATATTTACTGCAAGAATGGAGCAGGGATGGATGGAGCTTCTCATGCTAGCTAGAGGTAATTCATTAAGTCGGGAAGGGGAGGTTTGTTGGGTTGTCCTTCCTTTGTAAATATATAAAATTGTAATTCTATTTTGGGCAAACATTAAGAGTTTTTTAGATTTGGTTAGTTGAAAGGAATAAAAGCAACGTCCAATGCTTTTCTTCTTTGGTTTTTAGTATTTTGGTTTTTGGAGAAAAAAGACAAAAAAAGAGAAAAATTATGTAGATTGAAGAAAGGTGAATATTTTGTTGAGATTCACTTGCAATCATCAATTGTAACATCACAAAATTCTTAATTTGTAATTCTCTATTTTCTTTCTTTATGGTTAATATCAATTTTGTAGAAAGTATAATATATTGGTATTGAGGAGTGCAGTCTCTTGTGGATTTTTTTGTCTCAAAGTTGTGATATAGTAAATTTGATCCGGTCATTTACCTTAGTCCCCCCCTGCCAAATTTGAAATTTTCTACGTAAATTTTGGTTTGTCCAAATTAATTTGGTGTGTCTATTTTGTTTGGTAATATTCATTCTTATTTGTTAAAATAGGGGATTTGTATTTGGTTAATACCAACAGGATGAGCCTCATTTACATTGAAAACTTCACGAGATTGAGCATGTGTTTAATAAAATTTGGAAGTAATTCGAGATTTAGTACTCAAGATCATGGCAATTACGAAGTAGCATTTTGCCATTTTCCATTGCTTATTCGAAAAATGATTAGCATTTTGCATGCAAATAACAATGCCTCCTTTGTATATTGAATGGGACTACTGCACTCACTGTTAGCTCGAGGAATTTTAGCAGTGGAAAGACTAACTGCACCTTCCTTCCATGGCGCCTAAGTTATAATGCTAGACATTTTGAGAAGAAGGAGATTTTTTCGTAGGAAATGAACTGCAATATTTAACGGATAGCTTAATGCAATATTATACCAAAGTAGGCCAGGCGACAATTTCATAAGTGTGGACTTCACCATTTCTGCTGGTTCTTTCTGGTTGCTAACAACTAAAATAAGCACATGACACTGATAATTCTCTGCTTCTGGAAAGCTCAGTATCTAGCACCAGTTCCTTATATATGCAATAAGGAGGTGATAGGAATCTGCCCAGGTAGTACTTGTGTTAGGAGTTCAATCAACAATTGCAAAAACTTTTTCTTGTTGTCATGTACGATTAGTACACACGAATTTTTGGCACGGTTCCTTTTGTGATGAGCTTTGAAGTGGGTCCTTAGAGATTGTCTAGTTTCTGGAGCGTGACACAACAATAAGAAAAAATGATAGGAGAAAATCTCTTTCAGAGGAAATATTCGTGCTAATGGCACTGGTGTGCGTTGCTGTAGAACTTGTGCCATTCCTCGTGTTAATCACAGATTTTGCAGAGAGATGACATTTGCATTGAGAAAAAGGTGTTTTTAGCTTATCCCTTTTAAGGACGTCCAATAATGAGATGGCCAATCTTCTTCTTTCTTTGTGAAAGTACATGAATATCAGATGCCCTCCCAATGAGAGCTAAAAGACAATTTCTTGGTTGCATACCCTTTTCAAGGTTTGGTTTCGCCAGCTGGATGTACCATAGTGAAATTCCAGTGGACATCAAATTCAGTGGGGATCAGCTTCATTAGTGGCTTTTGTTTTCTAGTTTCCATCCCTACTGCAGAAAAGCTTCAACGAAACATCCATCGCAACTCAAATGTAATTTATGGCTCACTTTTCTTTAGATATGTGATGGCTGACAATTATCTGCAGAGACTCTCCTGCTGCCGTACAACAAAATGTAAGAAGAATGAAGAATTCCACTGCTAGCATGATATGATTGTGGGATATATACTTTGTTCGCTCCCATTGAAGCTTTTCAAGAGTTCAAATAGAAATTGTATCTATTAGTTTCCATAAAATCAAATTGTACATGCTCCAAATGCTTCTGCATTTGCACATCTTTGTCATTTCTCTCTTCGAGAGAAAGAACATCATAATTTTCTTGGGATAACCTTATTAACATCACAGTTCGAAACCAAGTTAAGGAAATAAAAAGCTAAACAGCCATTGTCGTCCTACCCTTCATGTCCATGTTACGGCGATAGGACTGCCGACCAAGTGCTCCCCGTCAAACCACTCGAGCCGTCCGAAGCTCGATGTCCCGGACGGCTTTGAGCTGGCCGAGAATGTCACCGTGTATGACTTCTTGTCACTCTGGCCGGAAAATGACAGCTCCGACGGCTCCACCGTGACCTTCACATCCTCCGGCGCCTCCACCGTCACCTTGTATGTGCCCGCCGGTCCTACATTTGTTAATGTTCTACTGTACTTAGCGGTTAATACGCCACCGGACGAACTACTTTCGGTGGCAAATGGGACTGCAAAGGACGGATAATTAAGGTCCCTGGCTGAGTTGGTGCGGCTCGAGTCGCACGTGCGATTGGTTCCGGTTAGGGTGTTGACTTGGTCCGGGGTGTACTTGAGGGAACAAATGAAGTCGAAGTAGCCATCTATCGAAATGTCGTAAACCAGGCCCGGGTCCAGTGCCTTTTGAGGGTCCACATGACCGGACCCGTGATCGAACGGCGACGAGGCCTTCCCGGTGGCGACGTCGAGAATGCCCTTGCCGGACGATTTGTAGGTGATGTAGGCGGTGGTCATGAGGGCGGACCGGATGGCCGCGGGGCTCCAGTCGGAGTGCGCCCCACGGAGTAGGGCCGCAAGGCCGCTGACGTGCGGACAGGACATGGACGTGCCCGAGACGATGTTGAACTCAACCCGGCGATCATCCACCGGGAGGTTGGTGGGCCCGACTGTGTTCGTCCAGCCCGCCAAGATGTTCACCCCGGGCGCGATCATGTCCGGTTTGAGGATGGCGGGCGCGATCGGGTTGGGCCCGCGGGACGAGAACGCCGCCACCACCGGCGACGGCTGCACGCCGACCTTGGTGCCGGCGAAGAGGATGGTGGCTGCCGGCGAGGGATCGGAGAAGAGGTAGGCCTTGATCGCCTCGCCGTTGCGCTGGCCGACGCCGGTGGCCGGGAGGAGGTGGGCGTCGGCGACCAGCTCCTCGCCGTTGGCCTCGGTGTTGGCGAGGATCATGCCGGCGCCGCCTGCCTTCTTCACGACGGCCCCTTCTGAACCCTCGCGTTGATCCCCCGGTCGCAGAGCACGATCTTCCCGGCGACCTTCTCCGGGATGAGAGTGTCCGTCATGCACAGGTTGCCGTTGGTGGCGTTGGTGGCGTTGCCGGCGTAGATCAGCGGCAGCGACGGCGAGTCGGGGAGCTTCTTGCCGGCGTAGAGGGAGACTCCGGAGTAGTTCTTCCCGTCGCCCAGTCTGACGTAGGCGGGGAAGTCGCGGTCGATGGTGCCGGCGCCGATGGTGGCGATCCACGGGGCCACGTTGGAGACGCTGGACGCGCCGGGGCCAGCGTTGCCGGCGGAGCAGGAGACGAAGATCCCGCTGCGGGCGGCGGCGAATGCGCCAATCGCGACGGAGTCGCGGTGGAGGTCGGGGGTGCCGCCGCCGAGGGAGATGGAGAGGACATGGACGCCGTCGGAGATCGCCGCCTCCAAGGCCGCGAGGATGTCGGAGCTGTAGCAGCCGCTCAGCCAGCAGACCTTGTAGGCGGCGATGCGGGCGCGGGGCGCCATTCCCCTCGCGGTGCCGGCGGCGTACCCGAACAGGCTGGCGTCGGCGACGACGGAGCCGCCGGAGGTGGACGAGGTGTGGGTGCCGTGGCCTACGTCGTCCCTCGGCGACCGCGACTCACGCGACGCGTTCATCGGGCCGACGGCGTTCTCGTACCCCTTGGCGAAGAACCTCGCGCCGATCAGCTTCCGGTTGCACTGCTCCGACCCGAAGCCCTTCCCCGCTATGCATTCCCCCTTCCACCCGGCCGGGACCGGGCTCAGGCCGGCGTCATCGAAGCTCTTGCTCTCCGGCCACGCGCCGGTGTCGAGCACGCCGATGATGACGTCGGCGGCGGAGTCCGACTCCGGGGCGAAGCGGGGGTCGAGCTGCAGGCCGAGGAACTCGGGGGTCCGGGTGGTGTGGAGCTCGTACCGGGCCTCGGGGACGACGGCGAGGATGCCGTCGGCGGCGGCCAGGGCGGCGGCCTCGCCGGCTGTGAGCCGCGCGGCGAAGCCGTGGGTGACCGAGTCGTAGGTGTAGAAGATCTCGGCCGAGTCGGACACGGCTCGGAGCGACGAGTCGTACCAGAGCTGGGGAGTCGCGTAGCCCGCCGGCTTCCGGTGCTTGGCCGCGTGCACTATGTACGTTCTCCTCTGCCTCCAGCGCCGGCGAGACACCATACCCGCAGCCGGCCGAACACAGCAGCAGCACTACCACCACCACAAACACTCTCACCATTTTTTTCTCTCTTAATAGCTCCCCGTACTAGCTTAGCTCAATCAGTTGTCATAGAAGAACATATATACCAATGCTTGGTCCTTGAGCTTCTCTTGTAGGAAGGTGAGTATAATAAGAGATCAGAGGAGGAAGGGGAAATAAGAGGAGGGAGAGACGAGGTGGGTCTTTGTCTGGTTAATGGATTATTGCTTTCAGACAAAAAGGTGACAGCTTGGGGTCGGGGGGGGGGTGGAGGAAGAAGCAGACACTCGGTGGGGAAGGAGGTGAAGGTGGCAGAGTTAAGAGTACTACTGTACTCCAGTGTGTGTTCACAAGTGAGCATTTGGCTCTGTTTTTAGTCATCTTTCTCTCTATTTCTAGTTTTCTACTGGTTAGTTTTCTGATTGATTCCATGGTGGGGCTCGTGCTTTCTTGTAAGCTTTTTTTGTTTCTTTCTTTCTTTCTTTTCAGAAAACAGACACGGATTTGGCTAAGTGGTGAGGTAATGGAGACCACCAAAGCTTTAGCTTGCTTTTTAACTCAAGCTCAAGCTTAGCTCAACCAACCATTGCCCGCAAAGCTTGATTTCTTCTTTGGTGGAAATGCAGGTGAAAAAGGTGTGGAGGGTTTTTCCAAGCCCAATTGCTTGTCACGGGTTGACTGTTGGAGTTCAGTGTGTCAAGACTACTGATCCGCCCGTTGACGCCCATCTTTCGTCTGCTATTTGTTTTATCTTGTCACAGTTAATGATATTGAAGCTTCTGCTCTCGATCTTTATTTTAGGCGTCAAGCGGGCATGGCGTGAAACTCCAGAGGTTAGAGATGGGTGCTTTGATCCGTCGAGATAAAGAAATGGATGCGAATCTTAGCGTGGGATAGGGAGGGGAGAAAGCAGTCAGTGGGGCGGTGAGAATCTGGAGTAGAGGTAGAAGATGGATGGGGACAGAAGTCTTGGTATTCACAATTAAAATGCCTTTTTTTTATTGAAGTTTGGTATAGAAAGTGAAAAATGCTTTCCTGAATTTTGCAACAAATATTTATCAGTATTGACATAAAAATGAAATTGAGAGATTTCATGTTCATCAAGCAGGATGCCTTCCACCGGCCACTTTTGTGAAAGCTTTCTTTAAACTTTTTGACTGTTCTCGTGAAATCATTTGCCATAGCTTTATTTGACTGAAACACCTAGTTAATATGATACACCGCACATTCTCTAACTTTACAGGTAAATGTTCATTTTCGTCTGTGTGATGATCAGTGTCCAAGTTTGGATGTGTACGAATCAGACCGTGATCGAGTATTATCGAGTATGACTTTGCAAGGGATAAAGTGAAGAAGAGGTTACTTTGGTGGAACTCTCCCAAATAGAATAGACACTGCTGCTCTTCTAAAGATAAGTTACTAAAGAAGGATGCTTAGGCTTTTTTCTGCCATCAATTTTACAATATGATTTATGTATTCGAAGACAAGGAGGAAGGGGATGATGAAAGTTACACTCATCACAAGGGGACATGGATGAGTTTAGAAGATAAGTTACTAAAGAAGGATGGTTTGTCTTTTTTCTTCCATCAATTTTACAATATGATTTATATATTCAAAGACAAGGAGGAAGAAGATGATGAGAGTTACATTAATCGAAAGAGAATGAAAACATGGATGAGTTTGGATATTCAATATTCGTAAATTTGGTCCAAATTTAACCTGTTTATATCTAATTTAAAATAATTTTAAATCGGATTGCGGTTCAGATTTTTAGATATATAATATATTTGAAAATATTCGGTTTGGATTTTAGGTGATCCAAACCTTATTCAATCCGAATAGATTTTATTTTATAAAATTATATTTTTAAAATATGTTAAAATAATATTTTTATTATTTTAATTTATTTTTATATTTAAATTTATATTATTTATATTATTTTAGTGAATCATGTTGGGTTCTGGTTTGGACTGGAGTTAGGTAGATTCGGTTCGGACATATATATGACAAATAAAATATATATAATTTTGATTCGAAATGAATTTGAGATGGATTTGAACGGGACCATATTCCATCCACATCCCACTTAAACCCATCCCTCCATTAAAGATAAAGATGAAAATTTGTTGCAGTATAATATATTATAATATTGCAATTGAGGTTTATTGTCCTTGGCATGTCACTTCTATTTTTATTTGGGTATTTCGTCTTGATTTGTTTTTAATAATCCCATTTAAAATGATAAGAAATTTTACCTCACACAAGGAGAGAACATGTGGTTCCCCTTTTCATAATTTCGAATTAAATACGTGGTTATTGTTTTCTTCGCTTATAGACGTATGAACGGGTCCATAAGTTAGGACGTATAACTGGTTGTCAATTTTTTCTGAGATGGATAGCCATTGTCTCCTAAAATTAATTGATGGATAGGACTCCATGCGAGTCATGATCATATGGTCGGTTTGATTTTAACTTAGGATCATAGCAGTACCTTGTATCTTTTAATTTGTTAAGATTACTTATAAACTTTCAGGAGAAGATTAAATGGAAGCCTCATGCATGTCCATGACAATTTAATGCCTGGCCACTTAGGCCGTCAAACCAACCACACATGCATGGGCCTGGCAATTTGGCCCGACGGGGCAGCCTAACGTGGTGTGCATGGTTCAGTTTTAATAATAAATAAAAGCCTGTGGTAGAATATTGGGAGGGTCCAATTTGTGGTAGAGAATGCAATCTTGGGATTCTCTTCATTGATTGCATCCAATAATTCATGGATGGTCATTATTTTTTGTGCGACTTCCTTCCATTAATGAAGCTCTTGTGATTTTGTCGTTGATTTGAAGCTTTCCATGTTGAAATGAGCCTCTTAGCTTCTTCGTGCAATTAATGTGTACATAAAGAACTCAAGCGGGTCGAGCCTCTTTAGACTCTGATGTCTGGCCAGCCAATTCTCAAAGAAATATGTCTTACAGATAATAATTTAATTTCATTATTAATTTGAAGATGACATACACTATCATATTATACGTGAAAAATGAACATAGCTGCATACTATAAGAACTGTATAGGGCCAGCTTTGGAAAAAGAAATGGACTATACAGGACCAAACCAATGTTTTTAATACAGTATAGTTGATATTAAAGGAGTCGAATTTATTTACCATTATTATTTATTAATTTCTGACTTTTATTTCAACTATTTTGACTAATGATAAATGATTAATAATTAGTAATTTTTGATTTTAACTATATAAATCTATGATAATACAAAATCTTTACCAAAGTTATAAATTTTTAGATAATATATTTATGTTAAACTAACTTTTAAAAGGATATAGCAATATAAAATTTTAACTAAACATGATAATAATACTATTTTTTATTTATATTAATAAGTGTGTATATATATATATAATACTTTTTAAAAAAATAAATAAAATAATAACTCGGTAAAATGGTAACGACAAAGGCTTTTCTAAGCACTGTTTTAAAATAAAAGCAATGTAGTTAAAATTTTTTACATCAGTTGTTCTTTCAGACCCGTCGACCTTAAACTCGGTGAGCTTCCACCCTTGGATCCGTGAAAAGGTGATTTATACTTAAAAAAGGAATTATTAACATAACTTCTTGACTGGCATGAAATGGACGCTTCCTACTTAATGACATAACCATCAATCAAATTAACAACAAACGTTTGGCTATCATGATGTAAACTATACTGAACGCTTGTTTTGCTGTTACAACGTTTCATCACTGAGCTGCGCAGTCAAGATTATGCCAAAGTCTTTTTCAGGGCGTTCCTCGTCAACAATATCCCTGCACACTTAATGCATATGACTGTTGTTTCTTAGCTTCTACCATTTATGGTTCCATTGTTTGTTCTAAGGTAAGAGGTCCTACCTCTCGACAATCTTCTTTCTCTGCTACATTGTCTTCTTCCCCACCCATTCAAAGAGATTGACAGCAACTTCTTGCATAGAACAAAAATTTAAGTTTGAGGTCATACATAGGCTCCAAGAATTGTGCAAATCACAATGTCAATAATTGAAGGTGGTACAGCTGTTTAGCCCAAATGACGGTAATTATTTCACTAGGATCACTGTAATGGCCATGCTTGGATTCTTAATCACGTCGGCAACAATATTTTTTCTGCCACTGTTTGGCTCTTGTGCCTAGATTAATACACAATCTATGCCTATTAAAATAAGACGGTAATTAAGAATCCATAATTGGTACATTAGTATATACCGACAACATCCAACTTCAACACTACGGCCCAATATCTAAACCATCGATTACGAAATTGCAGTGTTATAATCCAAATTGGGCCTAGGGTGTTTATAACTTGATCATCTTATAACTGAATGATTAATGTGTAGTTTATGAAATGTTGAGTTGATTATATTATAACAACCGAATGATCTAGGTATATATAAGGTAGATATTTGGTGTTCTTTTACTAAACCACCCTTCCATCTCAAGGCCACTCTCTTCCCGCTCCCGCCTTAAATTTTTTGAAGCTGCCGCAGCGAGTTTCAGAGAGAGTGATGGCTAATTGCCACCGTCATTGATGCTCACAACATCCAACCATCAAACTCCCCCTTCAATTCTTCATCACTTTGGCTTGTACCTTATTCCTCTCTTTTCAGTTTTTCCTTATTTCTTCCGTTGTTTCTGCACCTGCTCCATTCATAGCATGCATGTTGAAGGCTGGACGAGGCGGCAGGGGAGCCTTCAACGGAGGGAGTCTGGCGAGGCTCCCTCGCCGGGCCTCGTTCTTCTTCTTCCTCGCCGGCTTTTACCTCTCCGTCCTATTTTTTGCCAGGTCATTTACTTTTCATTTTTATTAAAATATAATGTTAAATAATTCCTTTCGTAACAGTTTCTGCAAATTAAGCCACATCTAAACTTTACAATTTCTGAGCATCAATTTCTGGTGTATCAAGATGAGTGTGGAAAATGGGTGTGATTTCTTTTAGGGTGTACCTCCTTCCCCAACTGTCCTCCCCCGAACGAAGGTTCGCGAGGTGGTCACCGTAAATTTTGAATACACTTAATACAAAGTAGAATTTTCAAGTTCAATTCAATGTGAATTTCTGAGAGCAGATTCTGAGCTGGAGGCTTCGAACACTGTACTTACCCAACTTTGCATGTTCAGAGCAATGTGAAAACATCATCAACATGGCTAGAGAAAGGCTGTCTCCATCAGGATTGGTTAGGTTACGAGGAATCGGGCAAGTGTGGAGACAACTTAAGGAACAAGAACAAGGTTACCAGTTGCTTCCTATTTGCTTTTAAAAAGAACACGCAATGAAAGTTCTTTTTCGCCATCGATTTTAAAACTGTTAATTCCATGCCACCTACAAATTTCATGACATCAGTACAGGTGCCTTCGTCAAGGCATCAGAAGACAAAACTGGGAGCATAGATTTTCTTGAGAAGAAGGTATCAAACTTCACAATGATCCCAACTTATCATGGAGAGGTATTCTTGCTTCAGAGAGTGTTCACAGTTGAAGATGTATAAAGTTTTAAACCAATTTGAAGCTTTTAAATGCTATGGTGCAGACATTCAATATCTTGAGGTATGAAATTGGGCAGAGATACTGGTATGAATATAATGAGTGGGAGGAAACTCACACCAGATACTTGGCTCATTATGATGCATTCCACCCAGCTTGGTTCACTAACTTAAGGAGCCAAAGGGTATTTATCTGTTCTTAATTTATGAGCTTGGCCAGTTTACTACACATCTTAAAGCAACATAAACAAGCTGTGAAATAGAGTATATTGTAATTTTGGTTCTGCCCATCACTGTTTTAGGTGATTTTGGTAACTTGGTTGTTTCCGTTTTGTAAATCTAATACTTTTACTTGCCATTTAGATTATATCAGTCTTGATATATCTATCTGATGTTGAAGAGGGAGGGGAGACGATGTTTTCCTTTTGAGGTCAAACATACTTCAATTTCTCTTACTGCAACCACTCTATTTCCATTGTTTGATCACAAGACGAGATTTGACTCATTGTTTTTGATGTGCAGAGCGGCATAAACATGAACATCAATTACGACTACAAGGAGTGCATTGGTATGAAAGTGAGACCTCGCAATGGTGACGCCGTGCTGTTCTATTCAACCTTTTCCAATGGCACCATGGATCCTGCACTTGCTGTTTATACTTGCTTCCAATTTGCAATTTCTGATACAAACATTCTTTTGGGGCACGGGATTGTCCGCCCCCTGGATCACGTCTTTCGATTTAGGTTCGAGGTTGGGCAAGACCTGGACGCCCTTGTCGCATAAATAAATAGTACAATAAAAATAAAATATCATGAGTATGAAATAAGAAAATTTTATGTGATTTCTTAAAGTTTAATTTGAATTTTAAGTCACTCCACGGCTAGATTGGCACTCACAGTTCACTAATTTTTAATTTTTTTATAAATTAAGATTTTAGTAAAATTTTTGTCACTTTAATTCTTAAACTTCATACATAATTTATCCATTGCAATACTTTGATAAAGAATTTGATTTTACTTCTACTTAGGTTAATTCAAATTGAATTAAACATGGTCTACAAATAAACTTGCGTGGATTGGTCTGACTTTTAACCGGGGGAGTAAGGCCAGGTTACGAACAGCGGGACACAGTGAAGTGGAAATGGTCAGTCGGGTAAACAATCATCAATGTGGACACCAGTAACGGCTTAGTCAGTGGCAAACAGCTTGTCCGCTATACTGCTCAACAAACAATGGCAAGCACCATATTAAATGGGCAAGCGGGCAAGACAGACCCAGTCCTCCTCCCCGATCTCTTCTTCCTCTTCTCTGTTTCTTAGCAGCAACACCGCCGGCGTTGGGCTTCTTCTCCGGCGACGACGACGGAATTCCGGCGGAACTCCAGCCCAAATCCAAAATTCACTTCACAGGATTCACGTTGGATACCACGGCGGGGTTGTAGACGATCGGCCTTGGTCAGAAAACCATCACCAAATCCATCTTTCGCTGCTGCTCCCTGCTGCAATCTCTGTTTTCTCTCTTCTCCGGTGGGCCAATTCTTGATTATTTCCCGGCGAAGGCGTACTTCTCCGGAAGGATGGAAGGGCACGTTTCAATAGAGAGAACTGGGTGCTATGTGTTGGACGTTCGGCCTTGGTCAGAGGTGGCACTGGTGGGCTGGAAATGGGTCCTGAATTTGCTGCTCCATTCACGTACCAATGGTCGCAACTGTCACCTCTTCTCTGTTCTCACAACACCGGCGGCTGTCCGGGACGGCCGGAGTTGGTTTGGTCTGATCCGGGACACTGGTTGTTTCGAGTGGGTGATAGGGAGGATCGTCGTAGCAGCCTCTCTGGCAAAGACTCCTAGACAGTGTGCAGCGATCGGCAAAGCAGCAACAGGGAAAAACTCCAAACCTTCGGGAAATCTTCCACGGCTATCCTCCGGCGAGGCTTGGTAAAGGCGGCAACTTGGCGCGACCGGAGCTGACAGTAGAATCCAGCGGGACTTCACGGCGAGGGTGGCGGCACGACTTCACGACGACAATAGCACCAACGAGAACTCTGTTCATTCCCTGCTCCGATGGGTAACTTCATGATTTCTTTCCGGCAGACGGCGGAGACTAGGTCCGGCCTCACTCTACTTGGATCCGGCTTCACGTTGAACACCACGGCGGGTCGGTAACCGCCGGCGTTGGTAGCCGCCGGCTTTGGTCAAAATTCGTCCACAAAATCCTCCGTTTGCTTCTATTTTCCCTGTTTTTTCCATTTTTTCGATAAGTCACTTCGTGAATTTTTATCGGCGAAAAAAGTCTCGGATCCACTTTCCTTGTTAGGTCTTGACTTCGTCGCTAAGGGAGCTCTTCGATTATCCAAGAGGTCCACCTACCCCAACTTTTTGACGTCTGACTCGGACTTTTTTTGCAGTCATATAATGATCCGTTTTCTTTTCATTTCTATCACTACTGAGGCGTCAAGAACTACAGGCGTTGTCAGAAAAAATCCATGACGAAATTTATCGTCCGCGGTTGTTTCTTAATCTGGTTCTCTTAGGGGTCACTTCGCTCGACTTGGGTTTGTATATTGCTTCACCATATTTACTTTGGATATTATGGTTGGGAACGACCGGCATTAATCAGAAAACCATTAAGAAATCCGTTGTTCGCTGCTGCTTCACTGCTTTGTTTTCTCCTTTCTCCAAAGGGCGATTTCTTAGCAAAATTCCAGTGGCGCCCAGAGTCTTTAGAGGTAATTCATGAGTTACGTTGTGTTGGGGGCACTCCAAGCTCTACGCTGATAGTTTTGGACCGGTCCAATACGACCGAGGTTGTCCAAAAAAGTCACCAGAAAATTGGATGCCTAACCTGCAAAAATAGAGGTGTTATCCTCTTCATTGTCAGCGGGTTTGGGCACTGCTTTGGCTGCCAGCTTGGCTTTGACAGAGGTGAGAGAACACGAAGAACGAAGAGGCATCTTGGATGGACACCGATAATGGGGCAAACTCTTAATGGATCTCTTCTCTATTTTAAGCTATACATTATTGGGTGGGCTACAAGGTCAGTCGAGATGGATCTCCGGCGAGGGCTCTTCCCATGCTCTTTCTTATCTTTTTTGTTTATTTTTTCGTCTCATTTCTTTGATTTAATGAGTCATTTTCTTCTGCAATTACGATCGACTATTTATTAAGTTTTGATAGCCTCTTTTGTTCCATGATTACAAGCAAGTAGTAGCAGACTGCTTAATTTTTATAGCAAATCTTCTACTTAATTTTAGAACAGTACAAAATTTTTCCTCTAATATCCTCGAGGGGATTTGGAACAACAAAGAATTTTTTATTCAAAATCTTTTAGAATTTATCCGCCTGAATGAATAAATTTAAATCTATGCAAACACATTCTTACAAAAATTGCATTATAACGACACTGGTTATGATGGCAACGATTAATGATGCAGTGGTTAAAATTTTTCGTGGTCATGTATTGCTCTCGTTTAGTTGATGTGTTTAAGCTTTTGCACACGGCTGTTCATGGGAGCAGCCCAGTGATTACAGGAGAGAAGTTGGTGGCAGCAAAGTGGGTTCGAGATCAAAAATTGAAATTCCATGCAAATCACCCAGAATTCTAAAACGAATGATGAAGTTGTATATGTTCCATATTGGTTTAGTACAATCCTCTTCAATAGAAGTTGTACTTGAGATTGAGGAAGAGTAGAATTAAGTTTTAGAGTTAAAACTTAATCATTTATTATTGTTTTCATGTCATGTCTCTTTGTAGACGAAGCAGTAAAGGCACAAACTTTCTGCTATGTCTCTTTTTGTAGATCATGAGATATACAGTAAAGCAATTCCTTCTCTTTTTCCTTTTATTTTCTTGTTTGAGAGGGGAAAGTGGGTTGGAGATCAAAACTTGAAGTTTAGCGTTTGTTCAAGAACAGCTGTTATTATACCTGAATTAAGTTTAGCGTTTAAATTTTCTCATTTATTTTTATATAAAACTAAGTAATTCATTTTATCAAACCATGCACCAATTGAAAACAATCACACACTAAAATTATCATAATGAAAAAAATTAAGGTGAGCTATTCTTTGTTCATTTAGTTTATATAGTTTATTTAAGATCATGATATGTATATAATTTTTGATTAATTATTTTTACATAAAATATAGTCCACCTAAATTTTATTAATTATTTAACTTAAGAAATATATTGCATTCACTAAAACAGTCCACAAATTAAAAGTGGAACGGGGGCCCACATTCTCCGTTTGACCCCGAGTTTCGATTCGAATCAGAACCCCAACCGCTTCGCCGGAATGTCGGCCGGCAGCGGCACTCCGGCCAGAAATCCGGCGACCAGCCGGCAGCGCCGCGGCCGGGGTCTAACTCCCCCATCGCCGCCCTCTTCTTCTTCATCGCCGGGGTCTTCGTCTCCTCCCGGGTACGTTCTTCGTTGTTTCGGTTTGTCCCGTCGCGGCTCAGACTGATGGTTGTTGCACTCCTTGTTTTTGCAGGAGGAGACGAGTGGCCGGAGCAATTTTCTAGGGTCGGTTGGCGGCGGCGGCGATTCGCCGGTCATCTCGATCCCGTTTCAGGTATTGATTTTTTGTTTTGGGTACGGTTCGTACGAGGTGGACAATGTTCGTTGCGAAAGTGGATTGTTAACTTGAATTATTCGATAATGGAGTTATATAGAAAAACGGAATCAAAGATTGAATATTTCGACTTGGGACGTCCAATTTCCTGTTGGATATTTACTATCTTTAGCTTTTAGATGTTTTGATTATTTGCCTTTCTAAAAAGCTCAAAGCTTTTAGGAAACGGGGCATCTTTGGGTTGAAATGGTAAAACAATTTTTACTGACAGTTATCTTTTTTGTGCTTGAGAATTGTCAAATATCAACAACTGCATCTGATCTCATAATTTCTACTTCCATTTCGTGCACACATGCTTGGAAGTTTCGTGGCTCCACACTAGCTACATCTTCAGATGGAAAAGTCTTTGGGTTGACTCGTTCATACTTCAGACAAGGTACTTATCTAAAAGACTCAAAAAAGGGGATCTTGTTGGCTTAAACATTTTGCAGTACCTATGCATTAGACGCCATTGATCACAGTCTATCGTTGCCTGAGTAGATTATTAGATTGGTTGTCCACTAGCTTCTGCTATTAGAAATGATCCCAGAGCTTGTTTCCTCTTTTGTCATGGCAGTTACATCGGGGTTCTTGCAGTTTGCAGCAAAGCATGTGAGGTTTCTTGTCGACTATGAAGAGAACGTGAACTCCTTGAGGAACAAGGTGCAGGAGTTGAGAGATTTGAGGGATGATGTCAGGTTGAGAGTTGCAGCTGCTGAAAGACAGTTGTTGACTTGTAAGGGTGAGGTGAGGGGGTGGTTGGATAGAGTTGACAAGATTGAGATTGAAGTGGAGCAGATGGACGAGCAACTGCCCCAAAGGAAGCACTGTTATGGATCTCTGTGCGTGAACTATGGGATTAGCAAGAGTTTTGCCAAGAAGAAGGCTGATGTAAATGAACTGATTGGTGTTGGAGCATTTGATGATGTGGCCTATAAATCGATTCCAAGTCCGATAAACGAGGTGCCTGACACACCGTCAACGGTAGGAACTGATTTAAATTTTGAAATGCTCAGAAGCTACCTCAAAGAAGATGAAGTGGGAATTATTGGGATTTATGGAATGGGGGGAGTTGGAAAACTACCCTTTTGAAAAAGATCCACAATGATCTTCTTGTTGAGAATCATGATCTTGATGTAGCAGTGTGGGTAGTGGCATCTAATGATTATGTTGTAGAAAATGTACAGAAGGCAATTGTAGATCGATTGGGCCTGCCGTGGGATGAGAGCAGTAGTGTAGATGATCGAGCTACAATCATATACAAGACCTTCGCAGGGAAAAAGTTCATGTTATTTGTGGATGATGTATGGGAGAGGCTGGATTTCACTAGAGTGGGAGTCCCTCGTCGCTCTGCCACAAATAAGAGTAAGATCATCTTCACGACCCGATCCAAAGATGTTTGCACTGACATGGAAGCTGATAGATTGGTGGAAGTGAAATGCTTGGCCTATGAAGAAGCATGGCAACTCTTTAAGGAGAAGGTCAACAATGTTGCAGTGAGTTCCTCGCGCATAAGGCCTCTTGCAGAAGCAATTGTTCAAAAATGTGGTGGATTGCCTCTTGCAGTTATAACCATTGCCAGGGCAATGGCGAATAAAGAATCTGCCGAGGAGTGGAGGGATGCAGGCAGAACGCTTAAGGACTCCCCAACAGATATTAGAGGTATGGAAGGTGTCTATTATCTTCTGAAGTTCAGTTATGATAACTTGCCCAACAACACAACAAGATCTTGCTTTTTGTATTGCTCTTTGTTCCCTGAAGATTTTTCAATTGAAAAAGAACAATTGATAGATTTGTGGATAGGAGAAGGCTTCTTGGATGATTTTGGAAACATCGATGAAGCTCATGATAGAGGGCATGCTATTGTTGGAAGTTTGAAAATTGCCTGCTTGTTAGAGCGTGGTGATGAAGAAACTCAAGTCAAGATGCATGATGTGATTCATGGTCTAGCCTTGTGGTTATCATCCAAAGGCAGGGAAGAAAAGCACAGGTATCTGGTTAAATCAAACTCAAGGTTGACAAGCTTAGCAAGCATAAAGAATTGGAATGAAATAGAAAGGATGTCTTTGATGGCCAATGAATTGATCACACTAGAAGGCAGTCCATTGTGCACGAACTTATCCACCTTGTTCCTTCAATGGAATACTGCCCTCTGCAGGATCAGTGATGGCTTCTTCTTGCACATGCCTCATTTGAGAGTCTTGGATCTTTCTTTTACAAGTCTTAAAGAACTTCCATCTGAGGTTTCCCTACTTTGTGAGCTAAGGCATCTTGATCTGTCTAGAACAAAGATTGTATCACTCCCAAAGGAGCTTGGAACCTTGTCAAAGCTCCAGCATTTGGACCTCCAGCGTACCCAACATCTTCAGACCATTCCACGAGAAGCTATTCCAAATTCTTCAAAGTTACAAGTCTTAAATTTGTATTACACTTATAGCGATTGGGAACCCAAAGAAGAGAAGGTTGGTTTAGAAGAGTTAGAAAACTTGAGTTACTTGAACACCCTGGGAATTACTTTAACCACACTCACGTCCCTTCTTTACTACGTTGGCTCAAAGAACTTGCCAAACTCCACAAGGTACCTTTACATCAAAGAATGTGAAGGCCTTCCCCGTCTCAAAGTCTCCTATGAAGCAAGCAATCTGAGGAGGCTTAGCATCAACAACTGTTTGGGGCTGAAAGAACTTATCATTAGTGAAGTGCTAGAGGACAACTGGCTTCAAGGGCTTGAGGTATTGTCCTTGCATGGTCTTCCTTCTTTGAAGACAATGTGGGGAAGGAAGGTGACTGCCCAATGCCTAATCAACCTTCGGTATGTGAATATCTGGCATTGCCACAGGTTGAAGAGCCTCACATGGATTTTTCAGCTTCAGAATTTGGAGAAGATCTATGTATTCTATTGCTCAGAAATAGAAGAACTAGTGAGCTGGAATGATGTTACCTTGGAGGAGAGAATAGTGTTTCCCAAGCTTCAAACGCTATCAATTCGAGATCTTCCAGAATTGAGGAGTATTTTCAAGAGTGTCCTGAGTTTTCCTTCATTGCAAAGTATTGCTGCTGTTGAGTGTCCAAAGTTGAAGAAGCTTCCCTTGGGCAATTACAGTGCAAGGTCATTGCAGGGCATCTATGGTGAGCAGCAATGGTGGGATGGGCTGGAATGGGAGGAATATCGTACAAAATCCTTGTTCCTTCCTTACTTCAATGCTTCCTAAACTGATTGAGAATTTTGCATTTTCTATTGATAGATTGATTCATTCAACCATGTGTAGTCTCACATGGTGGCATAGAATTCTAGGAGATCAGAGAAGCAATTCTTGCTTTCTTCTCTATCCCTTTTTTTATAAACTAAAAAGGTCCGGTCCGAGCATTTCATTGTATGCTCATGGAATAATATCAATGAGAACGTCGCAAAAGTTGTAAATTTAAATGATATTGAGAAGGATTATTGACATTCATTGTCATCATTTCCACCAAAAAAGAGGGCTCATCATTTTTAAAGGACCACGTCTATAACGTATAGTCGAGTTGAGTTGAGCAATGTTGAAATTCAACTTATTTATCATTGAGGTTAAGTCACCTGATTGAGTTCAATTCAAATATATAAAAAACTCGAGTTTTATTTATTCATATTTTTCTTTTGTATAATATAAGATAGAACTAGCTTTTAAGGAAATAGTAATAATATCAAATAAAAATAGAAAAGTTTATAATTGGCAACAATTAATAAGTAATACCACTAACATAAAAATTTATCCATTCATTTAGATCACATAACTATATATTTTTGCAACTTAAACAAAATTACTCTCGACCCTGGTATAAGGCACAATGTATTGTAATGTCATAGGGGAGTCTGTTGTTTCAGCTACTACAATAGTATATTCTCTATTGCCATTTGTTCCCAGAAAGTAGTCACTATCTGAGCCACAGAGGATAATTTTTGACCATGTTTGCATAGATTTAAACTTATCCATTCACGTAGGTTGAGGAAATTATCTTTGTTGTTCCAAATCCGCCAAAAGATATTTAAAAAAAAAAGAAGTTAGGGAAAAAAATTGTGTTATTCTGAAATTACTGGAGGAAATTTGTAAAAAATTGAACCGGCCATGATTCTACGCCGGTAAGGACGGAATAGAAGGGCTCTTAACGTCTATAAAAAATCAAGTTTAATTGTTGAGGAAGGGGAGAAAATTTTTCTAAGAAAGAGAAGGCTCGTGTTTATTGCTACAATGAAAAGAAAGAATGAACTGGGCTTCATCTCTCTCGTCTCCCGTGTGAAAAAGATGCCGCTGCCATGAAGGAAGGAGAAAGCTGTCAATCACCTCTTGGCTGGAGTGCTGCTTGAAGTCTCTCACCAGAGCCGAGCCTTGGAGTTTCCCTGTGCATCCACCATTTGTGCCCTTCCATACCACTCTAGTTCTATCTAGCCTTGCCAAAGCCCTGGTTGCCCATCACATTGTGGCCACCACGCAACCATCTAGAGCCTTTTGAAGCATCATTGATATCAGCCACTCCACTGGTGTGTGAAGGAAGGACTCCATCGTCGTTGTTCGTAGCTTGGAAGATCCCCGCTTCACCACTGTTACAGCTTGCAAAAGCCCGTCGGAGAGCACTACCTCGTTGAGTAGAAGTTCTGCTATTGCCTACCAAGGAAAGGCGTTGTTATCGCATCTTGCTGCCAGAGAGCCAGAGTCACTGCCAAAGCTTGAAGATCTCTAACTTACGCTACAGATCTACCAGAAGTTGCTTTATTTTTTATTTTGCAGTCTCTACCTTGCTCCGCCTCTTCTACTGCCAGCATGAAAAAGATTGGAGAGTTCCTTGGCCAGTGCACGTTAGAGCCTTGATGTGATTGCAACCGAGATTGCTGAGAGGTGAGCTTTCATTTGCAGCTATTGTCATAGACGCTGGTGTTTATCGCCGCCCCTGGGAGTCATACTGAATTAGGAAGGAGCAGATAAAATACCACTGCACAGAGCCGCTGTTGTTCTCCGCCTATTGTCGCCAACTGATGCTCTTGGAGTTATACTGTCCTTGCCGTGAAGCTAGCCAGAGTTGAGACGTCCCTGGTGAAATAGAGATCAATTGGGAGAAGAAAGAAGAAACCTTGCTACTGCACACGCCATCTTGTTGCTTATTTCTGTTTGAGGAAGTCTAGCCGAAGAGACGCCAAGGAGATATGTTGTTGT
>JAURVB010005393.1:0-23132 GCA_033002965.1 Piper betle
CTTTCTGATGGATAGCTATGTTAGCTAGGCCACCTGCCTGATCAGGGTTTCCATCCGAACATAAGTCCAATCCAGTCACTGTTTGCGCACTTGACTCACTTATTTCGTATAATAATGAACAGCATACGTTGTGAATGGGCTCTCGCATACATCCTGAGATCGCGGGCGCGGCCAGATAGGAAAGACCACAATCGCTCGGGAAGACCACTGGATAAAGAGAAAGACAGCGCCGAGAGGAATGAAAGCATCCCATTCATGCAACGTATACAAGAAGGCAGCGCCGGCAACTCGGGTCCCGCGAACGGACGAGGAGCGCGCGGGCTGCGGGCACGCCATACTCAGGCTCGGGTACGTACTAAACGAGTCTTGTTCTTTGCTCTTGCATGGACGAGACTCTTTCAAGCTTTGTACCCCTAGTCTAAAGAAGCCCCGCTCACTGGGCCCCTCTCTGATAAGGTATAAAAGAAAGAATCTCAATTTTACGACAAATCCGGTCCGATGGCTGTTCTCCACTAACCACAAGGATATAGGGACTCTCTATTTCATCTTCGGTGCCATTGCTGGAGTGATGGGCACATGCTTCTCAGTACTGATTCGTATGGAATTAGCACGACCCGGCGATCAAATTCTTGGTGGGAATCATCAACTTTATAATGTTTTAATAACGGCTCACGCTTTTTTAATGATCTTTTTTATGGTTATGCCGGCGATGATAGGTGGATCTGGTAATTGGTCTGTTCCGATTCTGATAGGTGCACCTGACATGGCATTTCCACGATCAAATAATATTTCATTCTGGTTGTTGCCACCAAGTATCTTGCTCCTATTAAGCCCAGCCTTAGTAGAAGTAGGTAGCGGCACTGGGTGGACGGTCTATCCGCCCTTAAGTGGTATTACCAGCCATTCTGGAGGAGCAGTTGATTCAGCAATTTCTAGTCCTCATCTATCAGGTGTTTCATCTATTTTAGGTTCTATCAATTTTATAACCACTATCTCCAACATGCGTGGACCTGGAATGACTATGCATAGATCACCCCTATTTGTGTGGTCCGTTCTAGTGACAGCATTCCTACTTTTATTATCACTTCCTGTACTGGCAGGGGCTATTACCATGTTATTAACCGATCGAAACTTTAATACAACCTTTTCTGATCCCGCTGGAGGGGAGACCCAATATTATACCAGCATCTCTTTTGGTTCTTCGGTCATCCAGAGGTGTATATTCCCATTCCGCCTGGATCTGGTATCATAAGTCATATCGTATCGACTTTTTCGGGAAAACCGGTCTTCGGGTATCTAGGCATGGTTTATGCCATGATCAGTATAGGTGTTCTTGGATTTCTTGTTCGGGCTCATCATATGTTTACAGTGGGCTTAGACGTTGATACGCGTGCCTACTTCACCGCAGCTACCATGATCATAGCGGTCCCCACTGGAATCAAAATCTTTAGTTGGATCGCTACCATGTGGGGAGGTTCGATACAATACAAAACACCCATGTTATTTGCTGTAGGGTCCATCTTTTTGTTCACCATAGGAGGACTCACTGGAATAGTCCTGGCAAATTCTGGGCTAGACATTGCTCTACATGATACTTATTATGCGGTTGCACATTTCCATTATGTACTTTCTATGGGAGCCGTTTTTGCTTTATTTGCAGGATTTCACTATTGGGTGGGTAAAATCTTTGGTCGGACATACCCTGAAACTTTAGGTCAAATCCATTTTTGGATCACTTCTTTCGGAGTTAATCCGACCCTCTTTCCCATGCATTTCTTAGGGCTTTCGGGTATGCCACGTCGCATTCCAGATTTTCCAGATGCTTACGCAGGATGGAATGCCCTTAGCAGTTCTGGCTCTTATATATCCGTAGTTGGGATTCGTCGTTTCTTCGTGGTCGTCACAATCACTTCAAGCAGTGGAAACAACAAAAGATGTGCTCCAAGTCCTTGGGCTGTTGAACAGAATCCAACCACACCGGAATGGATGGTACAAAGTCCTCCAGCTTTTCATACTTTTGGAGAACTTCCTGCTATCAAGGAGACGAGAAGCTATGTAAAGTGAAAGAAGAAAAATGTCGCCGACTGCTACTAAGAACCTAACAGAACTTCAAAATAAAAAAGTTGTCTAGGTCGAACTATTGGAAGCAAATAGAAAAGGAAGACCGAGTGGGATCAAAGAAACTAGCGGACTGATCACTAAATAGAAACTTATAGGTGCAAATTCCGACATCACCACAGCCCACTTCATTCTCTCGCTCTGCTCGCGGCGCTTCTTGCTCTCAAAATGCAGAAAGCAGAACAAGGATGGAGTTCCATTAGTATGAGAGATCGAAGGAAGCAGCCTACTTCCATTTCTTTAATTTGATATCCAAAAAGAACCATTTGTTTATTCGCTACTAGTTCTATTTTAGATTTCTTGGATTTCTCTTTGCGTCTTATCGGTCCTTTTGTCCAACCATTTTTTCTTTGATTCCATTTCTTGGAAAACGGATCTCCGTTTTTGCCCGTGGGATGTATGTTTCCCACGTCCATCACTTTATATTGACATACATCTTACCAACCAGTTTATCCTCGTGGGGCATGGAGGATCTTGTGTATTCTTCATGGATAGTGTAGCTTCCGGAATTTTCCGTTGATGGTGAAGGATCCATCTGGGGATAAACTCTTGTATGCTCCATTGGTCTTGAAGAGCTTGAACCAGGACCCATTTTTTATTTCATTTCCCTTGTGATCTTCTGGTGACGACCATAGGCCTGGTCACTGCTAGCACGAGATCGCCAACTTTAAAAGAGCGCCTTTTCACTCTCTTATCATAGGCTCTTGACATGCGAGCTTGGTAGATCTCCAATCTTAGCTGTGCTTTTTTTAGCCTTCTTTCATCTAGGGCTTCTAGCTCCGCTAAGCGCTGCTTAGCTTAGCATTTTCTTCATCAGTAAGTTCCTCTGGGATTGCTACTCTTAACGAGGGTAACTGCATTTCCAAGGGTCATACTGCTTCTCCGCCGAAAACTAGAGCATAGGGTGTGGACCCCGTGGGTGTTCTGACGGTAGTGCGATAAGCCCATAAGTTCGAGAGCATCTTCTCATGCCATTCACGCAGATTTTGGTGGACCACCTTCTTCAATAGCTTGCAAAGCGTCTTGTTGAAGGCTTCAACTTGAACTTACTTGACTTAAAAAAGAAAAAAGGGCTTGTGCATAGTAGGCGGAGGAGAAACATTGCTTAATAGGAACTTCGTACACAACCTTTCCATAATCCGATTCTGGAACGGTGTACCGTTATCGGATATAATCCTTGCTGGAACACCAAATCGGTATATAATGTGGACCTTGAGCAAATTTTCGACAGTCTCTCCTTTAACTTCCTTCAGGGGGATGGCCTCTGCCCATTTTGAGAAAGAGTCTGTCGCTGCCAAGATGAACATGTGCCCTTGAGATGATGGGGGTTTCATTGGCCCGATGACGTCCATGCCCCATGCATCGAAAGGCCCCAGTAGGATGTAGAGGTTCCGGCGGTTGTCTGATAAAGTCCGCGTGTATTTGACATACGTGACATCTTTTGGAAAACTGGATAGCATCCTTTTTAATAGAAGGCCAGTAATATCCCAAGTGTCTCAATTGTACAACTTAGGTCCTGACTGATGTGCACCACAAAGACCGGAGTTCTTCTAAAGCCCGTTTGGATTCTTCTTCGGAGAGACACCAGGATCCGGATCGCCGATAGAAAGTTTCATTTACATTTACGTATAAAGGAGCCTGCCTTTTTCTCATGAGTTTTAGGCGTTGATCCTGGGGAAGTGCCCCGCGTACCAGATAGTCTTCAAAGGGTTTATTCCAGTCTGTCTTTTCCATTTCATAGACTGAAACAGAGAGTGAAGGTAGGGCAGTCACGTCTTCTAATACTGACGGTCAGAACCTGCATTCTTCTACTCTTGCATGGATTGGTTTGGACCAAGAGCCCAGGCTGCCGCTAAACTTGCCAGCGCATCGGCATAATTATTCTGTGACCGTGGAACATGCTCGACATTGACTTCGAGGAATTTACTTAGGAGCTTGCGTGCCTTGATGAAGTCAGGCTCGAGAGACCTCTTTCTTTCTTAATAGTGTAGATCCCTTTCAGTTGATTAACGATCAGTTGAGAATCGCCATACACTGTAAGAGGATCAATCTTCATCTCCAAAGCGATACCCAATCCTATGATTAGGGCTTCCTATTCTGCAGCCTTGTTTGAAGCTGCTGAAGTCAGTGTGAACGAGTAAAGGATCATTGACGTTTCTGGGGTCATGAAGACAATCCCTGCCCCCGCTCCTGCGCTTCTGGATGCACCATCGAACTCCCATGGGAACTGCACTTTAGCATATCAAACTTCTTCATCAGGTAGATCATCTGACAAAGGAGTGTCATCTGAGGCTGGATGAGCTGCCAAGAAATCAGCCAACGCTTGTCCTTTGCCTTACAACATTAGGGCAACTTCATGGACCATTTGGATAACCTTACTGAGAACCTCTTGGTACTTATCCTTTAAGAAAGGCTCGAGAGCAAATACTTGAGCGGATCAGCTTTCGATATGAGCCGAACGGGATGTTCCAGGATAAAGTGTCTGAGCTTTAGTACTGCAAACACAAATGCCAGGCATATCTTTTCTATGTTTGAGTAATTCAACTCTGCGCCCACCAGGGTACGACTTAAATAGTATAGAGCTACTTCCTTTCCTTCATCATTTTGTTGTGCAAGAAGAGCTCCTAGCGAACCAGGGCGAGCTGCAGTGTAAAGGATCAGAGGACGTCCTTTGACTAGAGCCCCATTGGGGGATTTAACAGATACTCCTTGATGTCTTCAAAAGCGTTCTTACATACTTGATCCCATTCGAAGGGTAGTCCTGTCCCCTATTAGAGAAGGGCCGGCATCGTCCAGATAGATGATTAGAAAGAAATCGTCGGATATATGCAAGGTTTGGAACTCGTCCATTTTGATCCAATTCGGGATTTTTTGTATCGGGAAGGAATGTCATAATATAGATTCATACAGAAGAAAATGCTTTCTTTGATATTATGGATGACTGGTTACGAAGGGACCGTTTCGTTTTTGTAGGTTGGTCTGGTCTATTGCTCTTTCCTTGTGCTTATTTCGCTTTAGGGGTTGGTTCACAGGTACAACCTTTGTAACTTCATGGTATACCCATGGGTTGGCGAGTTCCTATTTGGAAGGCTGCAATTTCTTAACCGCTGCAGTTTCTACTCCTGCTAATAGTTTAGCACACTCCTTATTGTTACTATGGGGCCCTGAGGCGCAGGGAGATTTTACCCGTTGGTGTCAATTAGGCGGTTTGTGGACTTTTGTTGCTCTTCATGGTGCTTTCGGACTAATTGGTTTCATGTTACGTCAATTCGAACTTGCTCGATCTGTTCAATTGCGACCCTATAATGCAATCGCATTCTCTGCTCCAATTGCGGTTTTTGTTTCTGTATTCTTGATTTATCCACTAGGCCAGTCTGGTTGGTTCTTTGCACCTAGTTTTGGAGTTGCTGCTATATTTCGATTCATCCTCTTCTTCCAAGGGTTTCATAATTGGACCTTGAACCCATTTCATATGATGGGAGTTGCCGGAGTATTGGGCGCTGCTCTACTATGTGCTATTCATGGTGCTACCGTCGAAAAGACTTTATTCGAAGATGGTGACGGTGCAAATACATTCCGTGCTTTTAACCCAGCCGAAGAGACTTATTCGATGGTCACTGCTAACCGCTTTTGGTCTCCCATTTTTGGGGTTGCTTTTTCCAATAAACGTTGGTTACATTTCTTTATGTTATTTGTACCAGTAACCGGTTTATGGATGAGCGCTCTTGGAGTAGTCGGTTTGGCTCTGAATCTACGTGCCTATGACTTAGTTTCCCAGGAAATCCGTGCAGCGGAAGATCCTGAATTTGAGACTTTTGACACCAAAAATCTTCTTTTAAATGAAGGTATTCGTGCTTGGATGGCGGCTCAGGATCAGCCTCATGAAAACCTTGTATTCCCTGAGGAGGTTCTACCCAAACGCTCTTTAATGGAACTTTCGCTTTAACCGGTCGTGACCAAGAAACTACTGGTTTCGCTTGGTGGGCTGGTCATGCCCGACTTATCAATTTATCCGGTAAACTACTTGGGGCTCACGTAGCCCATGCTGGATTAATCGTATTCTGGGCCGGAGCAATGAACCTATTTGAAGTGGCTCATTTCGTACCAGAGAAAGCCATGTATGAACAAGGATTCATTTGACTTCCACATCTAGCTACTCTAGGTTGGGGCGTAGGTCCGGGTGGGGAAGTTATCGACACCTTTCCATACTTTGTATCTGGAGTACTTCACTTAATTTCCTCTTCAGTCTTAGGCTTTGGTTTAGGTTCCATCTTATAAGTTTAGCTTAGGTCCATCAATCAATCTCTCATAAACCCCTAAGCGGAATCTATATGGGGCCTTGTGTTAGGCCTAGCTTGTGTAGGCTATCTTTCACCTATGGTTTAACCCAAACTTGAAACTCTTTGGCCTTGCATTAGGCCAAAAATTCCTTGCTTGTCAGGCTGGGTAGTGAGGCTTAGATTCCATAGAGTTCAACCTGCATTGGGCTTTAGTTAAGCCTACATCCATTTTAGAATAGGATCTTTTATGTAGCCCAACTCATAGAGAGTTCTGTCACTTGGTCTGAACCTATTTCTTCTATTCTTATGATTGTTCAGTGATGGGTTTTCTCCTTTTAGGATTAGGTTTCTATCCCCGTGTTGTGCTAAGCTCATTTCTCTTATTAGGTATGACCTTTTTTACACTGTGGACGTTCAGATTGCATACCATGCAAGTAATTCATTATCCACACATGTCATACATCTTTCATATAGGATGATTTAAGAAAGCACCTAAGTGTTGGACATTTGCATGATACAGGTAAACCATAGCCTAGAAAGAAGCAGGCAAATCGCTCTAGGTTAAAATAGAACCTACCTCGGAAAACGACTTTCGAAAACGATTACTGCAGATCGACATCGGAGGTGGCCCAAACCTAGGCTGTGACGCTTCCTGTTGAGTACATAATGTTGACTTGAAGTTCGTTTACACAGTACGAAAAAAACGATTATAAAGAATGGGACTCAGTCTTAAGCAACTTCTTTATTCAAAACAAAACAAAAATACATGAAATGAACCCACCTATAAAAGTGGGCTGGTCTGCTCATTATTTATTTGGTTTTCGTCATTTTATTCATTATTGCAATACAAAGTCAAACCTCCACTATACTAGTTATGGATGGGATTCGCGCCGGATGGAACAAGGCGCTTCGAAGCCAGTACTGTAGCTGGATTGAAAAGCAGCCCCTTACCCGACAGAGCAAGATTGGAGCGCCGGCTCGGGGCGGATGGCTGAACCGGCATTCTTTTAGGCAAAAAACCGCCACCTTCCGCGACAGAGCTGCGGGAACCACTGGATTCATCCTTCGAAAATCCCGGACTGCGAAGGCGCCGCCCAGAGACGACGTGACAAGAAAAATGAAAAGCTGCATCGCTGCCCCGCGGATTCTTGCGCCGTCCATCACTGCAAAACAGATTGAGCTACGGACATCAAGGGACCGAGATTATATGCTGCTGCAGAAGCGGAATCGAAGGAGTTGGTTGAAAGTTAAGGATAGCGTGATTGGCCGATTGGTTGGAAGGTAAGGATAGCATGATTGACTGCTTTCGGGTCCTTTGGATCATGGGCCACAGCTACTTGGGTAGAGACCGCTGAACATCATTTGGGCAGGCCGAGGCTATATGGGCTTAGGCCTTTTGATGGCTGTCATTTTCTGGGCTATTTGGATAGATTCAGATCCTTTCATGTAGGAGAGTCTTTGATGGGCTCGGATCCTTTGCATGATTTCATGTGAGGAGCCACCTTTGACGGGCTTTGAATTTGGACAGATCCAGCGGGCCTTCTTGCATGGACTTGGGCTTGCTTTGATGATGGGTAGGCTTGTTGTGCTTTGGCCCTTCTGTGGGCTTTCATCGAGGAAAGCAGGCTTGACAGGCCCGAGTCTTCATTTGTAGGACTTTGTGGGATGGGCCCGTGCATGTAGGTAGGCTTGGTTGGGTCTTTCATTCGGGCCTTCTTGAAGCACCCTGTGGGCCGATGCGTATAAGCTTGGGCCTTCTTAACGTGCGTCATTTGACGACTCAGTGCATGGATGTCACGAGTCCATTGGCATAGGCTTAGGCCTATTTCGTAAGTGAGCAGTTTTTTGGCAGGCCTGGAGATTTAGTTAAGGGGAGTAGAGGCGCGCTAGCCCATGTTACACGGGTCGTGCACACTTCATTGGCACCGGGCCCGTTTCGTGAGGGCCACGCCCATATGCATAAGGCCCATTTTTTCTTAATTTTGATTTTTCTCCCCTTCTTCTTTTTTTAACAAGATGAAGAGAACACATCTGGTTTTTCTTGGAACGCCATGCTAACACCATGCTTAAACCAAGCCCGCCTCAGTGTTCTCACCAAGGCAACTGAAAGCACGCACCTTACATTCGTTCGCATTAGTCTGCTTGCACGTCTTCTACCTTCATCTTCCTACTGTGCCTAGCAACACGAATTCCTCGGTCAGCCAGTTCATCGACACAAGCAACTCTGCACTGTTCGAACTGTAACCTTCACCCTGCCTGTGTGCCAAAACACCAGTTAGCCGATCGAAGCATGATACAGTCCCCTTCTGGACCAGATATCCGATCTCGCACATCTGACTCTCACAAGTCCCAAATCCTGCCCTCATCCCTGATGAGCGGAAAGCGGTCATCGATCTCGACTTCCGTCCGCAGCGTATATATATATATATTACAGCTCTCCTTCAGCACGAGTGACGACACGCCAGCCCGACCGTCACACCAAGGCAAATATCGTATCTAGAATCAAACTCGATATTGCAGCTTCATCTGCATAAGTTCTGACAGCACACCAGCCCGACTAACAACGATGTTATTGGATTTCCGAGCCATAAGCGAAGGAAGGCATCGGTAGAACCGGTGGATCAAGCGGACCCAGCATCGTCAGTTCAATCGTACGAATGCTAAAGGCATTGGGTAGAGAGCTGAGGCAGGGGTGGAGATAGAACCCGCTGCATAAGCTTTGGAGTACGAGTCACGGTAGAGACAAGTGCATTTGATCGAGTGAAGGCATCCGTAGGGGAAACTCGAGCCATCAGTCAACTACTGCTACCTGTGCTGGTTTGTTATATTTATATGAGAGATCTCCCACCTCGGCTGGAACTTGCCTCTGCTACTTGCATCTCTGCTACTTTAGGGTATGAAGCCCCCGGATTTAGGCGAGGTGATGGCGGTCCAACTTGTTTTGGCTTTATACCTAGCCCGGACAATCACGCGACGAATCTTAACGCGCGCTGCCCGACACACACAAAGAATTGCGATTTACTGCGCTTACTTATCACATTTTCTTTGTAGTCTTTTCCGGCACACTCGTGGAGTTCGCTCGAAGTCGTCGCGAGCTCTACGTTTGAAGCTTCAACACAGTCATTCCTTAGTAGCTCGTTGCTACAACTTCTATTTAGCTCGTTCCGTGCTTACTCACTTCACTCGCTCTCGTTCAGTAGTGGTTCTTCATTCTTTAGATAGCCGCGTGAGAGCTCTTAAATTCCATTCAGTTCAGGTCCTTAGTTCCAGTCGAATCGCGAGCAAAGCTCGACACTGCTAGCGAAGCTCTACGACAGAGCATATCCATTATTTCCATTATAGAGCCAATCACACAGCTCTCTCTTTCCGGCCGGTATGTAGAATCGTCGGAGCGAGCAGAGCAACGGAGCAAAGTGGGCTGTGTGAATTTTGACTCATATCTGTAAGTAAGGAGCTGAAAACAAGTCCTTAGGAGGGCCCTCATTCTCAATGCAAGCTAGCTCTTACTTGTGTTTAGTGAGGAGGCTACCTAACATACAGGTGACTACCCTGGCTGTGATTTCTTCCTTGGGTAGGCCATCCGTGAGTGATAGAACACAGGGAAAGAAAGTAGTATAAGGACGAGGCTGACTCTGCCATCTCTTTCTGTTCGCTTCCAGAGGTGCTTAAGTGGTCATTATCCGGGTGAAGGGATGGACTGGGGTAGGTAAGGGATTGAAGTCGCTTTCGTAGCGCTTGCTTCTATCTATGTATAGTGCTCCCATATCTCAAATCTATAACGTCGACGTGGATTCATCTCACTCCCTCTGCTCTGGTGGGGTCCTCCCAAACGCGATAGGATAAGCAGACAGATAGGGGGTTTGTTGATTCAGAAGCGATTTACGTATACGTAAATCGCTTCTCTTCCTCCTTTCTCTCTATCGCAGTGGCGGCTCTCTATCTAAGATCTTATTTGTCGTTGGTTTCCGACGCTTTCCAAAGTGGTTTCTGGCGCTTGCTTTAAAAAAGAATTGTGGCCAGTGGTTACTAAGAAAGACTTGGGAGAAGGATAGTGCGTGTGTCCTTAGTGGAACCACACCTTTCGGACTTTCAGAGAAGCTTATTTCACGACTCTCCCCCGAGGTATGGTTTTTGTCCGGGTGCGGAACTCCATATTCTTTGGTCAGATAAATATTGACTAATAGAATGACTGTCTACTTCTGGCCAAAAACAACATCAAAGAGGAATCGAACCTCTTTGATGTTGTTAAGCCAAGAGCGCAAAGCGCATGCCCTTCACTCGTTCATCTCTGCGCTTCACCCTAGCTTCATAAGGCGCTAAGGCCTCTCGTAAAGCGCACAAAGGCTGACGCCCCATGGCTTGCCTTCTTTCTCCCCATTACGCCGGGTATAGATAGTACTGATTGAGAATGCAAAGCCATGGGGCGTAGCCAACCGAAATGGAATGAGAACCTGGCCTTACAAGCAAGCACGAGAAACGGCCTTTGAGTGCAAGAAAGAGCTTTCGGCAGCAAGTCTACAAGCCACTGAAGTCAGGTTTTGGTCTGAATCTCGTATTGAGATCTTAGTGTCATAGGTGAACATTCTTGTCATTCGTCGTAAAAGCCTTGTCTTTCCATTGTCCTAACTAAGCTAAGGGAAGGTCGCTCGAAGTCCATAGGCAGACTGATTAGGATTTCTTTTCCCCCTTCCTGCTTCCTTTTGAAGACCCCTAGTAGCCGCACCATTCTGCGCGCAATAAAAAAGTTAATTTTCACAATTAGTATAAAAAAGTCTCTATGAACATTAAGAATCTCGTTCCTACAGCTTACAACTTTCATCGTACTGTGCTTTCCAAAGACAAATTTTTGCTAAGCCGACAAAGGCACTCTTTATTGTGTGCTCTGAGGAACTCCTGATTATAAGTCACCTTGAGTCCGCTAAAAGACTAGGGTTATAGTAACTAAACTGGTGTCGGCTACCGTTGACTGCTTTTTTAAGGAGTGCACTGAACTGGTAAAGAGAATGAACGTAGGCAGCGGTCGGTAAGCCAAGACAGAAGGTGGGTGGGCTAAGAGCATAAGTATCTATAACGCTAGGAGCTTTCTTTTCTTCTTCCCTTTGTTAGCACTTATGGTTTCATTATTTGACTACCTATTCTCTGCTTGAAAAAAGTCTGCTCCTTCGACTGACTCACCGCATACGGCTCGCACAAAGCATGGCTAGATTGATCGGTTTTACCGCGCTACTTTCTCTCTATGAGAGCGGTCCTGAAGACTTCATCAGCGATGTTCATCATTAGGGCAAACGATGCAATAGACTGAAGGGGTAGTTGCGCACGAAAGTTAGTAAATCCATTCTATGCCTTAAGCATAGTAAAGTAACACATCTACTAAATGCAATAAGGAGAGATCCCGGGAAAGCGAAAGCACAGCTTTCCTTACTTATTCTTCTCACTTTGCAGGCAAAAGAACGCATACCAATGCCTTCACTCGGCCTAAGGAGTGCATTAAAAAGGTAAGACTACTAAGACACTACTCCGTCTTAGAGCTAGGAGTTAAGCTTAAATCCCTGGGGCTGAAGACTGTAGCGAAAGTTTTTGAGATTTAAAAGACCATAAGATCTCTGATTCCGTGCCGGTCAGCTAGGAATGAAAGCAACGTACTCTTATTTGCATATGTAATCACCAGCGTTTAGTACATAGCCCCCGAACCCCTTTTGGTTAATAAACCTATATCACCTAATGGCAAAGATAACTCCTATTCTCTTAGGTCACGAACTCGCTTTCAAGCTTTCTCTTGGCTAAATCAAAGCAAACCCTCATTCTAAAGCTGACTCTGACTTCGTTCCTGCCTTCAGACTGGTATGACTTGCAGACAAAGAAAAAAAAGGAAGAGTTGGAAAACCCACTATCTTAGATACGAAATTGGAATAAAGGGATTTGAAAGCCTTTTGTCAATCTATCACGCGCTGAGATCAGGAACATCAAAGACTAAGGCAAAAAAGAAGCAAGCAAGCTAGCGAACTTCAATCTGCCTTCACTTCAACAAGTTAGCCATGTCGGGTTCACTGCGAGTCCTATCTAGTTGCGTAAATAAAGAAGTCAGCGCTTCAACCGATGCCTGAGCGCTCCTTCTTGGTAAAGTGGTGACCGCTCCTTTGCTGACTCCATTGGTTGGTTCATTTTCTATCTCGTAGTAACCGAACCGGAATAGAACTATTCTCTGTCCCTTCCTCAATCATCCCTGGCAAAGCACTTGTCAAATAATCTTCCAGCTGTCTTGATTCGGAATCAAAGGAGATAGTTCATCGGGGAAGGAGCCTTTGTTCCACTCTCACAACGCACGGAAAGCGCACTCCAAGCATGAGGTCTCCTCTGATCTCCTCGGAGAAGCATTTCCAATCAAACTAGGACTGCCAAGTAGCGTAGCAGCCAGATAACAAGGAGCAGCTTACAAGACCGTTGAAGGAAGGGATCGCAGCCCAATCGAACAGACCGACCTTGCAGACTGAACGCATGGAAAGGAGCGAAGAGGCCTGGAGCGTAGCCTATTCATCATCTCAGGTCATATGAATAACAGGTAAATGGCCCAGAAAAGAAGCTACAGAGTTCTGCTGCTTCCCCAATAGAGGGAGCGGTATCCGCCTTTTTTACTATTAGACTATATTGTAGGATATCTCTTTTCCGGCCCTTTCAAGGCAAGCGAAAGGAGTGGGGCGAACGGGATAAAAAGATCTCGGCATGTCATCTTATGTGATTGAAGGAACGAGGCCAGCTACTTACTCTTCATAATCTCAGTGTCTATCGGCCGCTTTCAGCCAAGGAAATGGTAGCAGCGGGAAGCAAAGAACGAAGAGCAGCTGCATCTCATTGAATGGATGAGTAATCCAATTCCAATTCTCTGATTGATTATAGGCGCGTGGTAGCTCAATTGAAAAGCGGCTTCGGAACTGAACGAGATGGTCAAGTACCACCGTCAGGAATTCATTCAACTGAAAAAGAAGCGAATGGGCTGACCGACTCTACGTAAACTGCACTTCCGTCAGAGAATGGAGTCCGGTAATAACATTATGAAACTGAACCCATATGGCAGAAAGCAGAAGCAGCGGGTACGTCTGTTCGGGTTCATTCATGTCCAAGAAACTTCAAACAAAAGGAGATTCGGGTCTCAGAGTGGAGTGGACAGGCGACGGGAGGATGGGGGAAGGGAAGAGTAAAGACAAGACGAAAGCAAGAGTTCCGGCATCTTACTTCACTAGTAGAATTTCCGTATGATAGTCACCCTTTTCTCACTGCTCCCTTTATCGGTGAAGCAGAGTAAGCAGCTTCTTTCTTTGCTACTGCTGCCATACCAAAAAGAAGTCCAATAGCTGCGCTTACTTATTCCTTCAACCCTGAAAAGAGCATATGCATCCCGGGATTCTCTCCATCTCTGAAGTGGATTCCTTTGCAAGGGCTACGGAACTAGGCTATTCCTGTACTACGCCATTCAAAGCATCACTCAAGACTGAAAATCAATCTCCTCCAAGCAAGAAAACGTATGCGCGCTAACGCGCAACGGCTTTCGCGCAGCCGTTGCTTGTTCCTTTCGCGCCTTCTGCCGCTTTTGCCTTGGAATATTGGGTACGGGTCTCGAGAGCCCAGCAATTGAGCCTTCTTCGCCACCCCTCGACCTAAACAAGCCCCCAGTTCCGGAACCATCCACTGTGGATGATCTCTCTAAGGATAGAGCCCCAGCTCGCCAAAAAGAAGAAAGACGAAGACTTGGAGAATCAAAAGAAATATTTAGAAAAAAGAGAAGAGCGGTACGCAGCTGAAGTTTCGAAAACGAAGGAAGAGAGTAGTTCCCAGGTTTCGGAAAAGAGGGCTTTCGGAATTGCGTAGTTGAATAGGGAAGGGGAAAGGAACAAGCAACGGCTGCGCGAAAGCCGTTGCGCGTTAGCGCGCATACGTTTTCTTGCTTGGCAACAGGCGTAAAGTACGTTTTCGGGCGGAAGCCTCGTTGCTAGAAGAGAAGGGAAATTCACAATCTGAGAATTGGGAACAGGCACCCGTCGTGCCAGAAGAAGCTGATTCCATAGAGGAGGAAAAAATGACTATACTAATTTAGTATATCCCATTGCCTAAGATTAGAAAACAAGCCCTCTTTTGAAAACTGACCTGACTAATGAACGACCCACCAAGCAAGGCTTCACCGACTCTTCGAAGAAGGTGGGTGGGTCTAGTAGTCACCTTTGAGGTGGAGGGTTCGTCCTCATTTGGGTGCTTGTATATATGAACGATCTCTTAGGTATACTTGTATAGTGTGGTCTAGGTCTGGGCTTGGGTTGGATTGGCCTGATTGGCCAGCTTCCTCCTTCGTTGTCATTTCATCTTGTTCCTTCTTGCGAGTAAGTGAATGGTCAAGCACGTCTTTCTGCTCCGCTTCAGTTGATCCAAGGGCGTCAGCTCTATTTGACGGGGCCCTTTTTGATCCCCTAACGGAAGCTAGCCTTTCTTACATCGGTACGCTTATGGGGTTTCCGGAAAACTGTCCAAAAGACATCGTCACGTAGGGTAGAGCATGCATGGCTGCTTCCTTTGCTAATCAGTCTTTATGTCTTGCCTCTATCCCGAGCCTCTTTCTTTGGCTTTGCTGGATCCGTAGTTGCTCCTTCCTCCTTATCTTCTGGTTCACATGAAATGAACCAATCTCGGTTGGGACCTTGGTTCCGAATCATCATCACCATCATCCAAATCGGCACAGACCACGACCACAACGGAAACTGAAGCGCGACCGACGAGACGATCAGGCTCAAGAGAAGCACGATCAAGGCCTGCAACCGAAAGAGCACAATAGCGACCACTCGAGCACGCATCAACGGGACAAAGGGCAGGGAAAAGGTCACCATCGCTAGCAAATAACGCTCGGGGATAGGTAGATATCGATAGTGGTAGGAAGGCCGAGAAGGAAGAAGCTAGCCCCGATTGAATACCGGGAATTCAAGGTGAAAGAGTGGAAGCTGGGGAATTGGAATGCTTGAGATTTTGAAGAGGATCATTTTGTTATTTCGGTCTAGCTAACCGATCTTCTGACGAAGTGGTATAAGTCCATTGGAACTTCACCCTAGAAGAAGGCTTTCAAAGCCTTCTTCTCTTCTTGTTTGTTTAAGTAAGCCACCTTTCACTACGAAATGGAGCACGAGTCCGCCAACCCCACACCTCGCATGGATGATCTCGTTCCACTTCCACCACTTCCTACTTACTTTAATAGTACGGTCCGTTTACTAGGTTCTTTCAAGGCACGAAGGCAAGGCCCAAGCATGGTTTGCTCCGAAAGGATTTCTTTCATCCGATAGATCCCGTTGTTCCTAAACAAACCTATTTCGTTCGACCAGAGCAGAGATTCACAATCACCGAAAGCCGAGCTATGGTATGGGCCTGCATGCATGGGTGCTGTTCGAAGATTTGATCTTGGTTCAGCTGGAATCGTTGGACCTCTTTGTTCAGATTCCGTTTGCTCGTATCGTAAGTGGCTAAGGTGGGTTCTTCATAAAGGAAGTGGTGAAGGCTCTTCATGCTTCAACAAAGGGTCGCTCGCCCCTAGCCAGAACAGATAAATTACTAAGTTGTTCAAATTCTCCTGTCCCATTTCAGTACTTGTCCCCTTCCTTTCAGTACTCAGTTGGTTTAGTTACTTGCCCCAACCCATGGTTGCTCGTGACGCTGCGAGCTTTCTCGGTTCTTTAAGCAGAAGGAGCAAGAAAACGTATGCGCGCTAACGCGCAACGGCTTTCGCGCAGCCGTTGCTTGTTCCTTTCGATAAAATGCTTTTCGATGGAAGTGCTATGATGAGACCATCAATCAAAATCTCTCTATATGGTTTTATGACCCGAATCGTAAACATGGAATAAAAGTTTATGGGCTTCCTCCTCTCGTTATGCTTTTTCTAATCTAGAACCCAATCCTGAACAACCATGCATTCTCCAATATGGATTCGCTCTTCCTAAGTTAAGTAGGTTTCTGAATGGAAGTCATCCCCGTCTCGACTAACAAGCTTAGGAAGGGCTTTCAAAGGACCACAAGCAACGGTTAGTCCTGTAGGCGGAATAGAAATTGGATGATCAAACAGCTCCTGCTGCTAAGTTTGATGGAAGGGATGGTCATCCTCCTAGGCTGCTACTTTCAGCACCTCTTTCTCTCCATCGATCACGTCTCCGAACTCAAGAAAAAACTTATATATATATATTATAGGCAATGCACTGAATCATTTCCTTGTTTCTTAGAATGAATTCTTGTCCGCCCGAAGCTTGAATGCATGAAAAATCTGAATATCTTTCAGAGGACCAAGATCTTTCATCTCAAACAAGGGCAGAAGGTGGCGAGGAAGGTAATCAAAAAAGAAAGAAGTGGGGTTGCCTAATGCTTTCACTGGATGTGGGATTCAGTTGTTGAAGTTTCCAACTTTGGTAAGGAGGACGTTCAATTGAAGAGGAAAGCGGGTTCATACCTATTTCGGTAGAATGGAGCAAGGGAGCTAACTCCCAGACATGTGGGCATCTCGAGTACGCTCGAATCTCTTATAAAGAGAATTTTCTTTCTAAAATAAATGAAAGGGCGTATGTACGCTGTATAGAGAGAAACCGAAGTGGTTCCTATTGATGACTAAACATGGGTGGAAATTCTTTCCCTCGATCTAGCTTAGCTGCCCTTTCTCTCTTTTCGGATAAAGTGGAAAAAGAGGAAGTCAGGGCTTACAACCAAAAGAATCTGGTGCGGAATGGAGCAGAATCCGCTTCAACCAGGTGTGCCCGACCAAAAGAAGATAGATCAGCCCTCTTTCCTATAGACCCACGCACCGCTCATCTTACCGAACTCGTCACCTTCTGTCTTCGAGCTCTTAGAGTGGTCTTGTTTACTCCTTGACTTCTGAGTTCGTCTTGTTCGCTTCACTAGTTGGTTGATAGAATTTAGCAATCGGAATAAGAAAGCAGCGAACTTTGGATGAGAAAAAGCAGAGGGAAGGGGCTAGAGAAAAGATAGGAGGGCGGCGGGTAGGCAAGGTAGAAAGAAAGCGGAGAAAGTCCGATTGCCAGTTCCTCCCAGGAGGCACAAGGAAAGGGAAATCAAGCAAGCGGACGAGGTTGTTGTCCTCCCTACGGTGTCAGAATCGATCGAGGTGCAGAGCTCATCGGAGCGAAACGAAAGATAAAGGAAGGGAGATTTCCTTAGCACCTCCCTCACCATCTCTGAAGGAAGCAGTAGAGGCAAACCAACGACCAGAGCGAACAGTTAATCCCCGCGCAACGTCAAGGGAAAGTGGAGATATTCTGGATCACAATCCCTCTTCGGCAAGGGGCGCCGAAGTGTCAAAGAAGCCGTCAAATGCGCCTTTCTAACCTTCAGCAGGGGGAGATCGAGAAGTGGACTTAGTGGACGAACTCGTAGCGCGAATACGGAAGCAAGGCCTTAGCGCAGAAGCAAGCAAGGATAAAAAGAAGATGACTACCAGGGTGAAAAGACAGGATGTATGACATAACATATATGTGCTATTGATTCCAGTAGGACTATAATGAGGAGGACGACAGATCAACTCACGACTACAAGGATGGGCTCCCCCGTCAGTTCATAATGAGAATATTTCCATCTTTTTTGATTGATTCCAAGGATTATTCCCGTATGCTGTGCTTAGCCTTGCCAGCGGACCCCCTGCGAGCTCCATACCAAGCTTTGCCTGTGCTTGGATTCGTTGGATTTTGACTGGATTTGCTTTGCTAGCTTTGTCAGCTTTGAATTCACTTTTTGAAGTTTCCCACCCCGTGACCCCCTATACCATTGCCTATATCGCACCTATAACATAACGTAACCTTGCTTAACGGCTCACCTGTCGAAAGTAACTACTACCTAGTCCCAAGAAGCTGGTCTCTCCTGAGGCCAATTGGAGCCCCATGGAGTCAGTGGGGGTCTTCTCGCATCAAAAATCCTATGGAAGGAAAGGTTTGTTTCCTATGACTCGTTTTCTCCCAATCCCAAACATCGTGCTTTTCTTGCCAGTGTGAATGCAATTAGCAAAAAGCCTTTTCGGAAGCCGTGGGCCAGCCATGCTGGCAACAAGCTATGACTGAGGAAGTGGAAGCCTTCCATTTTCCATTTTTGGGATCTAGTTCCGCTTCCCGCAAGCCATTTGAAGCAAATAAGGGGTGTAAATAAGAGATTAAGGTCAAGAATCTTCCTATAAAAATCCATCTTGAAAGAAGGTTTCGAAGAAAACAAGGTATGATTGAAGACAAGGAAGAAACGAATAGTTGCACTGAACTCTTTCTAAAGTATAGCACTAATGTAACCTTGGGACTCTGAAAGCGATTGAAGGTAGTGTAGCTTGAAGCCTTGAAAGGTCAGTCAGGGAGTGGAACGGTCATTGTTGAAGCCAGGGCGGTGGGTGGGTGGGGAAGGTAGCTAGTTGAAGCCAGGTTGGACTTGCCTTACTAGAGCTATAAGCTGGGAACTCTTTCCTTTAGTAGGAATAGAAAAGTCTCTTGCCTTACAAAAAGTAGGAATAGCCAACGAGCGAAGCTTTGCGAAGCGAGAGCAGAAAGCTTCAAAACGTGAGCGCTCTAAGGCCTGACTTCCACTAGCGCGCTTGTGCGCTTTGCGAGAGCCTTACTAGATGGGGCGTTGCGAGCTAAGGCCTTGCTTCAGCCCTACTAGTAGGTAGATGGGGCGCTACGCTTCTCACTTCGCGCACAAGCGCCCCCTATCTATAAAGGTCAGGCTTCATCAAGGCGCATAAGCGCTCCGCTCGCCTATCTTCGTCAGGCGCAAAGCGCACGCGCCTTGCTTTTGCTCTTGCTTCAGCTTCGCACAGTTCGGGTGGGAGCAAACGCAACTCCCCGGCGCCCTGGATCCCCCAAGCCTGGGCGCCCTCTAAGCCGATGTTGGTATACGCGACTGGATTCGCTATGTGTAAGTGTTGTCTTGGTTTCTTATGGGTCGCAGTTGTTCAACTTGACTTTACTCTACTTCTTTACTTGACTTTTTTGCAAAACATCTTTTTTAACTACCCCGATCTCACTGCTGAAGAAGGGCTTGATCGAAATAGGGCTCTACTGGAAGCGGTTCAACTAGCCGGGAGCGGTTCTACTAACCGGGAACCTCGCGGCCTGTTACCTGTTATGTTTCCTTACTTGACTTCTTTAATCATTGAGTTGTTAGTCTTTTGCTGCCTTGATGGTACTAGTTGTGTAGAGTGCTCAGCCGAGCCGTGCTTTATTTTGAGTCTGTTGGTTCCGCCTTTATTAAGGTACTTAAGCTCTTCCTCTTCCCCATATCGGCGCGTCGGGTCGGCAGCCGGGCCTACCTACTTTCTTTATAAAAAGCGAACAGCCGGGCTGCTCGCCTTTTGATTGAATAGAAGGGGAAGTGGGATAGCGGGGGTGATTTCGGTAAACCGATGCATGAGCTGAGGCTCCCATGTCCCGCCGACCCTCCGAAAAAGTCAGGTCGTAAAACGGCTCATAGGTAGTAAGAAGCAAGCAGAGTCAGCAAGATACGGCCAAGCGCTAGGCGCTCACGCGGGTCAAACTCTAATAAGCAGAGGGGAGAGACATTCATGAAAAGTGAGAAGCCGGGACTGACTTTATATGAATAGATCTTACGTAGGGTAACAGTAGGAACATCTATTAGTCCGTATCGTGGGTCTACTTGTTACAAAAGGCGAACATCCCCATTCCAAAACATTCACATAGGTCCTCCAGCGGGCATCGAAAAGGGGACGAAAAGAGTCTATTTATCTTTTCAAAATCTTCCGGAATGTATCACGGCCCTATCTATTCATCTAAAAAAAGAGTGATCTCTCAGGGACCCGGGGAACAAATAGGCGTGGGGAAGAGGGAGAGGGGGCTACGAGCCCTCTCCCGTTGCTGTTCCCGGACCACCCACCCACCCCTTCCATCCCCTTCGCCCGGCCCCGGTGAGGTCCGAAGAGATCAGATCTCTCGAACGAAGTGAAGTGATAGGAAGAGAAGACTGCTGGCGGGAGATTTATATTCATTACACCCGGCAAGAGCTTGGGCTACGTAAAGTGAAGCAAGGAGCCAAGCGAGCGGAACGATGCGAAAGGCCTTACTCAGCCAAACCAAGCCGGAACGAGCAAAAGCAAGGCGCGTGCGCTTTGCGCCTGACGAAGATAGGCGAGCGGAGCGCCTTGCTTTTGCTCTTGCTTCAGCTTAAGCGTTGAGCGCTCACGTTTTGAAGCTAGATCGAAGTAGGAAATTATCCATCCGCCCGCCAGCAGCAGAGGGGTTCGATTCCCGTTATACGCGATGTGGCGAAAAAGACTGATTCAACGAGATAGGAAATGCCTGCATTAAGATTTAAAACTTGTCGTCTACTTTCAGGAAATGTTCGGAACAGAGAACTTACAATAATACAACGCCGCATTCTCCGAAGATTGAGGAACAAGAGGAGATCTATTAAGAGAAGGATTTATTCGAGAAAAAATCTTAACAGTTACATCAAATCACAAACTACACGAAAGTTGCCCCTTTTTTATGGGGATTTACCCATCACAGAGATGCACAGAGGAACAGAACGAACTTCATATATCCCTTTTCCACTCAATCCAGAAACTAGATCGGACGTTATTCCGGTTCGTCTCCATTTTCGTGAAACTATTCCTCAAGCAAGGCAGCCGATAAGTCATCGAAGGGTTTGTGTGAATAATGGAATGGTAAGCATTACTCATTTGAAAGTGTCCCACGGTGATCTAATATCTTTTCAAGAAAATGAGGCGAGAACAGGCGGTGAAGAAATCAGGAGATCTTTCTATATCGACATATCAATTGATAATATTATAGGGAAATTCCTGGATCACCCGGTAAGAATGTGGAGAAGAACCAAAACGGAATGGTTCCGCCTACTCAAAACTCAGAGGGGGTGCCACCTACTACTCAAATCCCGATTTTTGCAACAGTTGCGTTCTTCTATGCAAAAAGAAGACTTAGAAAGAACAAAGAAGTTTGGATCCGCAAAAGTATGCTTAGGCAGTTCCTTCGCTGAGCACAACAGAATGAAGAGGAATTTGTATCATTTCCAATTTCTATTCTTATCGAAGAGAAGGAACGAGAAAAACCGATATCTTCCTACTCGAACAAGAAGTCCTTTAGTTAAAAACTTTTCTTCTTTATATAGTAATTCGACCTATTGCTCAGGATCCCCCAATCTGTTAACTAGGAAAAGCAGAATGAAAAGGAGAACTAGGAAAAGCAGAATGAAAAGGATCGAACTACCTACTCATTATTCGGAGGTGAATCATAGAACACCAAAAGCTGTGGTATCTTATGGACCTAACATAGGTCACATCCCTCACGACATAAGATTGAAAGATCCAAACCTTCCTCTTCGGAGCGGAAACGGACGTGGCCAAAACATATAAGAAAAGATCGGCGTAGTCGCTCATAGGGACATATCTATCCGGATAGAGGATAGTCTAGATCGATTCATAGATAGATCTATCTCCATATAGAGAGTCTCTCTGTGGATAGAGATAAAGAGATAGGGATCCATCTAGATCTTATATATATATTTAAGATCTTCTGATTGATTGCCTTTTTGACGACTCGGTCAAGGAAACATCGTTTTTCAATTATGACTTGGGAGCGTAGACGAGCGAGCAGAGCCCAGGAAACAGGGAAGTCCGTCATAGAGCAGTCGACTAGAAGTAGAAGACTGCTGGCCTGAGAGAAGGCGGTCTCTCTCGGGAAACATGGCAAAATTTCTCTTCTTTCTTTTTTTTTTAGTTTTTTTTTTAAGGGGCCCACCCAATGTAATGTCTCTGGTAGTTTGAGCTTGCTTCTAGTACCAAACACGGGAATATCTTCCTCTGCTTACTCGCCTAAACCTTACTTACTCTTGCTCTTGAACATGATGGAAGTCCCTCCGCTGCTCTGTCTTCTAGTCGATTGTTCTGTGGGCAGTGGAGACGCTGGAGATGTTTCAGCTACTCTTTCTACTAATTAATGTCATTTCCATTACCCAGCAAGATACGGTTTTTCAGCTCTATGCTCTCGCCTCGCTCGCTCTTTAGCTCTAGCTCTCGCTTCGCGCATGAGCGCTTCACTCGTTCGCTTCGCGCATCCGCGCTTCGCTCGTTTGGCTTCAAGCAGCGAGCGTAGCGCTCTTAAGCTGAAGCAAGAGCAAAAAAGTCACGCACGTCAGCGCTTGTGCGCGAAGCTGAAGCAAGGCCTTAGCGCGTTTATGCGCGAAACGAGAGCGTCCGCTTCAGGCCTTAGCTTTTTAGCAAGGCGCGTCAGCGCTTTAGCGCTAGTTCTCGCTTCGCGCACAAGCGCTCTCACGCTTCTGGCTCCTGGCCTTTCGTTCGCTATTCGAATGTCTGGACCAGTAGAAATGTACGAAAGGTGGTCTTGTCCTTTCCTTTCCAACTAGTAGCTAGTAGCTCCGTCGTTGATCTCTCCTCTTCCCGGCCGGCCGTGACTCGTATGTCCAGACAACGACTATTGATTCCTAACGAACCCATAGATGATTCTACCATTCGACCAGATCTTCTAGATTGTATTATCAAACTCCGACCTCGAGCAATCCTTCTGGTCGGGATCGTGGTCCGTTGGCTGGTCCTTGTTTGGTCATAAGGATAATCGTTCTTCTTAGGTCAGGGGCGGCCGGCCCGGGGGTTACCCGGGATTGGTAATGGCACAACCAGAGGAGGGGTAGGGGAGACAAGGTGTAGCGCTGGGTAGCGCAGCGCATCTGTTTCGGGTA
>JAURVB010005394.1:0-11424 GCA_033002965.1 Piper betle
GCTCGACGAAACAGAAAGTATCATGGTACGTTGTCCTTCCCTGAAATGGAACTTGAATGCTGGAGCAAGAACTAGCATTCAAGTCGATCTCTTACGACCAGCGCGGTTGTTCGTCTTTCATTTTCTTCTTCCAAACCAAGTCCTTCTGTGCACTGAGTTACTTACGGAATCTCAAATCTCTCTCGACCCATTCACCGGAGTATGTTGGGCTTACATGCCTCCATTCCCATCCCATCCTTTATGATCTCTGGGCCTTCCCGCTATGAGATATTCCCAGTGCAGAAGCATATTCATGCAGAAGACTCTTCTTCTTTCTTCTAGGTTTTGTCGTAAACCTAGGAATTCCGGTATAAGGTCATTTTGTCATCAGTGGAGGAGCATGCGTGATACAGATACTCCTCTATGCGAATGTTCTGGCTTTAAAAGTACGAGTAAGGGACGGGGAGGGGAGTAGAGGGGCTAAGAAGAGGAGATGAGTAACCAAGGACCTTAGACGATAGCTAGAAGATACGGTTGGAGGTTCAGGTTGCTTCCCCTTGGTCCAGTGATTAAGAGCTTGGCTTGTTTACGCTTTTCAGACCGTGCTGGCTGGGCGTTTCATTCATTCAATATGGGCTATAGACCAGAAAGGATAGTGATGACGCGGCTGAGTGAAAGCCCAAGGCAAGTGCCAATTCATAAACACTGTAAGACAGACGAGATCACTATTACTCAAATAATAGGAAAGGAAGATCTAACCAAGCGAATGAACGAAGGTTATAAAACAACTTGAAGCTAAGACAAGGTGGTACGGGACGGAGAAAGCCTTTATGCCTTAACTGTTGATTATGCCTTTCGGCCTTTATCCCTTCCCGAGGAAAGAATCCATTCCGTTGCGCTGGATTCATTTGCAAAAGTTGGGGAATCCCCTGCTGTTTGTAAGGACAGCGATTCTTAAACCCGAAAGCATTGATTGAATGTCTATTCATGGCTACGAAGGGTTGATGCGATACGGTTTCAGGTTTAGCGTAGCCCAGATGCCCCAGAATCCACTCTTATTGAATCCCCTGCTTGAGAAGCTGTTGGCGGAATAAGAATAAGGGCTGTTTTTGTTACAGAGACATAGGCTTTTGCCATCAATTCCTTTGGCTAAGAGCGGTTAGATGGGCTTGTTATAGAATCCGCACTGAAAGCCACTAGTGCCTCACGTCGACTTCTTGCTGGGGAACACTTCCTCCATGCCATGTTTGGCTGTTCTGTTTGCAAGTGAATCAATAGGTTCTTTTTTCGGGAATAGAAAAGGGCTTAGCAGCAGAGACAAGAGACGATTCGAAGGGCTTTGCCGGGTGTGAAGAAAGACATTGAATCGAAAGCAGACATGCTGCTCACTGGCTAGATCGGACTGTCTCTACCTTTGCTAACTCCGCCTGTGAGGAAGTTTATTATACTTTGGTTACATTAAAAGAAAACTAACAGAAAGAAAAAGAGAGCAGCCAAAACAAAGATGCCACTCTACTTACATAGCACAGCCCCTAGGATATGAAACCCCAATCTTATCAGCATCTAATTGAGCCCTCACAAAAACTGGTGAAGTTTCCCACACCTGCATGTCCACCTGGAGCGACATAGCCCAATTTGCAAGTATATAAGCAAAAGAAAAGAATTCCCCTCTCGAAGCACATGTTGAATGGAGACCTTCCACGGCTTCTTTAAAAGGTCCTACAATCTGCTATCAAGGCTCGATGATGGTCCAAACCTATATCCGCTTTGAGGATCTTATGGATAGCTAATAATGAATTGAGTTTCTATAACAATCTCTCTCCAGTCCCTTTCCCAAGCTATCTGAAGTGCAAAACGGATAGTTTTTAGTTCAGACCCAATAGCGGAATCAATGCCCGCATTCCCAGCAAAGCCAACCAACCAATTACCACAAATGTCTCTGCAAAGTCCGCCAAAACCAGCAGCCCCAGGACAACCTTTAGCACATCCATCCGTGTTCAATTTGACACCCAGGAGGATTCCATGAAATGAGATGACAACGCATAAGCGGAAGTTGTTGCTGCACCTTTATACTAACCTGGCCTTCAGATATTGTTTGGTAGACCTCACGGCCATAAGCAATGATAACAGCGGATGTGTAATAGGTAACTGCATTCTGAGGTTGAAATAGCTCACAGTTCCGCCACTTCCGTGCCACAATGCCGATATGAACACAAACTGATAAGGGCACCTAGAATATGACAAAAGGGAAGTATTGAAAGACCCCAAACGAATCCAATCCATGAACGAGCTAGCAGCATGGCCCAACTAACTTTCCTTGGAATACAAATCCAACCAGACCTGATGAGCTCGAAGACACCGGCTTGCTGACAGAAAAGCTTTTCTCGGGTTAAAGCCTGTTTGGCTTATTGCACGTGGTGGTACAGGGCGAGAGTTTACTTCTCAATCCCCGTTGAGAGTTTTCTTAATCCTCCGGCCGTGTGTTTGGATCGGAAAGACCAAAACTCAAAGTTTCATAAATATGGTCTGATGTGCCGGTGCTATGACCTCGTCCGCCAGAAAGTCTCTCCGAAAGGAATCGGAGAGAAAGCGGTCAGGTTGACTTTCGACGTCGTGTCATCTCGTATTTGGTCTAGATCTTCTCAATGGTTAGATAAGATTGAAAGAAAACTCTGGAAGAGTGCTGTGGTCTTGCTATGGCTCTGGCGCCGAAAGGCCCCTCGAGTCCTCTGGTAGGATACTGTAATCAGACTGTAAGCGCATCTGAGCGCCTTTTTCCCGCGACACTATTTGGACACTAAGGTGAGTTTCCATAGGGCGAAGCGGGACATGTTCGACCTCACGTCTAACCAGCGTCAGGTCGAACGAGCCCCGAGTTCTTGTTTGAAGACCGGAACATTAGCAACATGGATTAGGATGATTCTTCAGAATACTAAGCCCCGTAGGAATACTAGCAAATCAAATGTGAGATGTAGAGTAAGGGCTATCTTGACTCTTTAGCCTGAGAGGGAAAAGGCTTCCCGCGTAGGCAGATTAGCAATCCCTAGTCTTCCATAAAAAAGAGTATTGGACTTCTATTTCCTCCTCCTCGAAGATGATGGATCCGTGGAGGGGGAAAGATTAGGCTATCTGGTAGATAAAGACAGATCAACATGTCCTTGCTTCGAATATCAGATAAGAAGAGATTCTGACATCTGAGATTGCGTGCCTTGCCCAGTCAGAACATAGGGGAGCAAGAAGAAACGTTTTAGACCGGAGCTTACCGAAAGGCCTCTTTCCATCCATAAGCATTCGCAGGTACCTCGAGGGACAAAGCACGGAATGAAAGATTCTTCATCTGCGGCAATGTGAATTGGCCGATGGATTCTGAGTGACTAACTTACTTGACAGAAGACTGATCAGCTGACTTTGAAAATGGCTTGAGAGAGACGGATAGAGGGTTCCAAACCTCTTCCTGTGCCTGAGTGATGGCTCTCCAGAGGAGATTGCTTTCAAGACCAGAGGCGCAGATGAGAGTTTCAAGGACAATGGACCATATGAGTTCGAGACCGAGGAGCTGCTGACCGAGAGGAGAGTTTCCGGGGAAGAGACTCTTTCTTTTCTTTGATTGATGGCCTTTTGAGTGTCTCTTCCTGAGTGAGGTCGGGCTGTCAGGCTTATGATTATCAAATTTCTACTCTATGAAGCTGGAGTAAGGCGCCTCTTTTTCCACCTATCGGCCTTGTCGCTTGTGAGTTTGATGATTCTTCTTCAGAAGAAGACCGCCCTTCCACCTCGACCTCGAACCCAACTCGTCGGACTCACACTTTACCAGATCTGAATCTTCTTCCTATGGAAGAAGAGGAAAATGACGACCTTGATAACACGAAAAAACTTGCATCGCATAGAACACTATATGGAAAAACAAAAGCAAGAGCGGTATGCGATTGAAGTTTCGAATATGAAAGATAATACAAAACTATTAAATCAATAAAATATTCAATGATATAAGATCTTGGGGTGAGAATTTGACATCGCTTCAAAAGAGCGAATGCGTTACTGAAGTGAATAAGAAATTCCTTTCATTCATTATGGAAAATAAGACATATGAAATACAGGCTTTAACAAAGGCTTTTATAACCAGCTCTTCCTCTATAGTGTTGTTAGCAGGTGGAGGAAAAAAGTTTGATGTGGAGGCAGCATCAGCTGCTGCGACCATAACGGATACCGTTTTAGGAAGAAATTCGTCGGATACACTTCTCGAAGATGGAAGTGGAGTGATTTCAGGAGAGATAACCGGGGTAGAAGCCTCCGAGGAACCTGATGAGGGTATTATCGGGAACTCCTCCTCAGGAAAAATCTTTAGAGAAAAAAGGGATTTGGAGATGAGAGTTATGATCCACTAGAGAGGGGTTTTCTCTTAAGGTGGCTTTCTTTTTTTCCATTCTCAGTTCTCTTCTTCTTCTGCTTCGATGCACAGGATCTGCTCATCAGGGTTTAACAACGCCTTACTAAAAGCTCGTAATCCGGTAATGGATGTTCTGCAAGATTGCCAATGCTTACTAATCAAAATGAAGGGGCTCGAAAGCAGCAAAAAGACTCATACTAAAAAAGGCACTGTATTCTTGCTCGCTTGGCTTGAGCTTGCTAGCTGAAGTGCAGGAGTGCCTGAATGCGGTGCTTGAGTGCCTTATGAAAGGGCTTCCGCTTTCTTTGGCCCCAGAAGTTTGGCAGCCTCATCAGCGGAACGGATGACGGAGACACTCGAATCAGACGCAGTGGCTTCATCGTCTGAGGAAACGGGGTCTGCCATCGGCAGTTTTTCCTGACGACCAGGAAGCGGAGTGGCCTCGGGAGCAGGGAGAAGAGCTCGAGCAGCAGAACAGAGTGTTTGCCTCAGGCTTCAGAAAGGCCGCCATCTTTCTTAGCTGCGGGGGAATTGGCGCAACTCGTCACGGCAACAGACTTGAATAATGGACCATCAGGCAAATTGCAGGCTTGGAAACAGTTGAGGCGCGAGTAAGAACTCTGCCACCAGTCATGGTACATTACTAGTGATGTGGGCTTATAGTCGTTCGGCGGAATTTTCCATTTTCCAGATGAGCAAAATTTGCGTAATGATCCGTGCGAATATCCTTGGGCAAAAAAGCCTTGCGTACCAAAGAATTAAAACAACTACCGGTAAAGGAGCGGGCGGGGCAAGCTTTTTAATTAATTATACCAAACCTATACTTATAAAATGGGTTCACACTCCCCCTCCTCCACCCATAGGTACATAGTCTGGTCTGACAAGGGAAGAACCCCTTATGGTGGATGCGATAAGGATGATCAACGCCTGCTACATTATTTCGCACTGCGCAAGCGACGGCCAGCCCCTAGTTCTATCTTTTCTTTCCCCTGATTCTATGTTTGACTCTTTCTCAACAAATTGGTGATTGTCCCCAGTGGTCTCCACTGAGCGTTGATTAAGATTAGCGGCTGGTGTCAATGCATGTCTAGTCTGGCGTGAAGGTTCTCGTTTTGATGAAGCATGCCCAGTCTACTTTTTCTTTCTACTGGTAGGCACGAACCTACTTACAAGACAATTGATTATATCAGTGTAGAGAAAGAAGCCAATCTCAAAGGCTTTTAAGTTACGTGCATGTGTAGGGAGGTCAAGCTTGGTAAGGGAGGAAGGTATGGGTATATAAGTCGAAAGAAGGATCGGGAACAGAAAAAAAGACGCGCTGCTTAAAAGAAGTAAACGCTTTGCTGTGATCAAATCAAGTAGAAGTTAATCATCCCCGTATCTTCTCCGCGCACATAACCTTTCCTTAGTAGCTTCAAGCCACTTTTCCACTTCCCCTATAGCTTTGAAGCCCGGAAAGAGATATTCTACAGTAGAAGTGCAGCGAGGCGATCGGAAAGCTTACGGAATGGCAGTGGCGGTGGGTACGTTCACTCCGCTCGTATCGGGTGTTAAGCCAGGACACTGATTGATTATTAATAATCCCGCGTTGAATCCGTCTGGGCACGGTGAGGAATTCGTTTTTTTCGTAACTAAAGGGATGACTAAACAGACAAGTACAGTCCCTAAGTAAGGGTGAACTTTTGGGGCTGAAGCGAGTTATGAACTTTTGACAGATGAACGAGGTTTTCGTCTATAGCTTAGTAATGGCAGTGACGGTGGTCGGGAATAGAAAAGTAAGACGGGCGGGCATAGATTAAGGTGTGATACGGGTAAGGTACGACATGGTTCGTAGTAAGCGAAATCCTCGGTTTTTAACTGTTATGGTAGACTTGGCATATTTCTCAGCTATCATCTTCTCTTCCACCGGGCTCTAGCTCTCGCGTAGTCGGTCGGTTGGTCGCTTTCCGTTAACGGTCAATTGATGTCGGATGATAGTCTGCCTCTTGTAGCTCGGGTGAACGGTGGGAGGTTTCCGATTGGTGCCAACTTTAGGCCATCGAGTGGGCGAACAGGCGTTATACGTAGTCTTACATATCAAACATTTATTTATCTGTTGTGTTCCCAATCATTGCTGCTCATTGAAGGAGAGTTGGTCCAAGCTAGCGCTCGTCTCTCTTTTTAGAATCACCGGGGTAGACTGAGAGATCGAAGACTTCTGAGCCAAGACTTGAATAACCTCATTCCTACCAGAGTGATTAGCATCATTCCGTCCTATTAACAAGAAGTACTTATTCCTCCAGCTGCAACTACAAAGGACCTTCTTCTTCTTTCTAATTTAGCTGAACTTGCGGATTCCTAAGATATTTGCCCAGCATCATGCATTCCGTGTCCACCCCCTAGCTTAGCGTCTCCCCTTGCTTGAACATTCACTACTACCTTCCTCCCCGCTCCCCTTTACGTCTCCCGTTGCTTGGGCATTCACTAGCCTTTCACCACCCTTCAATTCAATAAGAATGATTTGAGAATAGCAGCAAAGCAACTAAGCAAGCGTTAGGGTAAGGTTCCAGTTCTCTCATAAAAAAGAGCTTATAGCTTAAGGATCAAGGCACGTTGACCGCCTCTTATATTTAGATGCTCCACCATTATTTGCTGCTCACCGTGCGTTATAATAAGCGGGAGATGCGGCTTCAACGGAGGACGAGCGTACGGGGCGGTTTACAGCTAGAGGCAAACAAACGGTAGCTTGTAGAGTAGAGCTTTGTAAGTTTTCTCAGTATGAGGAGCTATTGGTCCTTGTAGACTTTTCTCATACTGAGAGCTATTCAATCTCTGAGGAGAGTGAGCTTCCAGGAGAATGACAGGTGCGCTGAGGTGCTCCAGAAGCGAGCGAGTAGGACTAGCTCTAAGAAGGGAGGGGTTACAGGGGAAGACGAAACTCTTGAAGAGTAGACCAAAGGAGAGGTCGATCGAGGAGGTAAACGCGAAGGAGAGGAACTGAAGTGACGAGACCATGGGGGAGGGCAATCGAGGTTCTGAAAGATGCGAAGGAAAGAAGTAGAAATAAAAGAAAGGGCCTTCCTCCTTCAGACTGAGCCAAGGCTTCCTGTGTACTGATAGGAAGAACGGAGATCGAGAGTTCGTAGATCGATAGTACGTTCCAAGGTGAACTGAGACTAAGGGCGGTGGTAGATTAAGGTTGTTTTTAAGTTAAGATATGGTAGGTGCGGCAAAGTACGTGATGAACAGTAAGCGAAGAAACTAACGGTTATCGACGTTCATATGATATGTCGGACATGATAGATCATCCTATATAAAATGCCTGAGAAGCGCATGGACGCGACCTTGACGAGTGTTTTCGACTATTATTAGATTAGCTGCATGGCAGTTCGGGGTTAGGTAAACAGGTAATGAAAGACCGTCAAAGCCCTTTCCCGAAAAGACTGAGGAGACGAGGGCGGGGTAGTTGGGGAAGGAATCTGTTTCGTGGGCACAGAAGCGGATTATTCAAATCATGTCACAGAAGCGGATTCAAAAATCATGCATGAAAATCAGGATGGAAAACAAAAAAATGTTCGTACACAAGCCTTAACATAATGTTGCTAATTCCGCGTTGAAATAATAAGAAGAAAAATCTTCCTTTTCCGGGTGATCAAACAATCCTTGTTCCTCTCGGTGATTCGAAACCGCAGCGTCCCGAACGAGAGGATGTTGCAGCAAAACGCCAATATGCAGCTCCATGAGAAAGAGCCATAATGCCCCCAGCCATGTGGGCAAGGATACTGAACCGCGCATGCCAGGACTCCCCGAGGTCTATCGTAGCGTCCGACTTATAAAGATCTCGCTCTATACGGATGGTACACGGTATGGTGCTTTATCCCCCTACATATTCACACGATGAAAGCGTGGTGAGCAAAGCCCCCATTCTACCGGATCGTCTCTCATCTTTCTATGCCCAACACAAGTTCCCTCATCCACTCGTCCATACCATTCGTCTATAACATTCGCATACTCGACTAGACATGGGACAACTCGCCTGCTCGCCTATGAATGATGCTCTACCTCGCTCGACAAAAAGTGGTTGATCCATCCCTCCCATCCTTACCTCTCGAACTCGGGAGTGGGCGATCCAGAGCCTAAAAAAGACAGATTGAAAAATCCCTCCCTTGCCCAATGACTTCCTTCTCTCGCCTATTCTTGATCAGCCAACTGTAGAGATGGGTTTCATTCCTTCCCCCTCTGTGACGCAGCACCCATCAGTAAATGAAAACCTGCTTTTGTCGGGGTAGTGCAAGCACCCAGCCATTGAAAGACGAGGTGGAAGGATCTTCCTTGCTGTCCTATTCTTCCTTCCCCTGGTCGATGATCTGATTCTGGCAGATGTGGATTTCATACCTCCTATAATATAAGTAAATGCTCCTTCCTTCGATTAAATAAACACAAAATGGACCTTCTTTCTCATCTATAGGTGTTGGATTTGAAGGCGGATCATCAGAGTTCCATCTAACTTTCTAGTTTACCCGCGTCTATTTCGACGCAGATGAGAAAGAGGATAGGGAGAATCTAAGAAATGGATAAAGAAGAAAAAGTCGGTCGTCACTGCCAATGCAGTCATCTGGACTGGAGGGGGAAAGGCTGTTATCGAGTAGCTTTCCCTCGAAAGTTCGAGGAGATGAAGGGAGCACTCAAACGAAAGCGGACGGAAGAGGGAGGAAAAGAAATCCACCAGGAGATCACCCCTTCCTGGAAACTCGATTGATCTTTTCTTGGGAGGCAGGGAGCAATAAGATATATCCTTCCTTTCAATCGCTTTTTCCTTTTCTCCACCAGCTTGATATGAACCTCGCGAGGCAAGAGACTTGTCATCGCCTACCGATCCATACTAGATCTGACCAACTGCCCATCCTACCTCCTCTCCGTTCTGGAAAGCCCGTCTTAGTCTCAGTAGTCCTGGGGTCTAAGGATTTAAAAAATATCTCGCGTGTCCTTCTTTTCGAGCAAGATCCTTGAAATCCTAGCCTGGCTCTAGTGACACGATTGGGTTGGGGAAGTCTCATATTCCGAAAGCTCACGATGGTAGAGATTTGAAGAATCCTACTCTCCAAAGGCTTCACTTTTTCGTCTTGAGATTTTCCCGAGAGGCATCCTAGGAGAGAAGTTTGTTTTCGCGCTGGTTTCCACCATTCTCTTCACGTAGAGCTTTTTTACTAAAATAAAATGGAAATTATGTAAAAACTTGGTTGGGTATTTATACGCCCGGATGAAGATAGCAGTGACCTGTGACGAGAGGAGCTAATTACTAGAGACCGAACGAGAGCAGGCTGGGGGCGATGGACGAGGGCAGAGTAGTTTCCACAAGAAAAAAAGGCTCCTCCTGAGTTCTCGATTACTTGCCCGACCAGATGAGATTAGTTAAATGACCAAAGCAGAAGAAGGCAGGCATAGTGATCACTGACCCGGATTTAATTTCCTAGCTTAAAGAAGAGAGGCGCATAAGCACTCGTAACTGAGAATGAGATAACATAAGCACGAGTTGATCCATTATATATAAATGTTGGTTGAACCCTCTCCAATGCTCCTGTTTAGCCTGTTTCGATCTTCCTCCACGGTTGAGGAAGGTAGTTTTTGGCAACGAGACTTTGAGTCTTGTCTTCAAGTCCAAATGCACTTCAACATGAACCTGACTTCCAGGAAAGGATTGATTTACTACTTTTAGCTACTTGTCCAAAAGAAGAAACGCTACCAATTAGCAAACACACTCATTCAATCACAAGTCAAAGGCCCCATTTGGCCTTGCACAAGGGGAGGAGAGCTTGGTAACTTGGTGGGTGGGGAAGGGCAAGCGAGCTAGCTAGTGAGGGGTTTGGTCCTCTCAATCGGCGGAGCCTCGAAACCAAGGGCGGTGGATGGGAAAGGAAGTTAAGAGGAAAGAAAGCTAGGAATTGCGTATAGTAGGATAGATGCGCGGGCCTGTCGATGAGTGGAGCTCCGCTCTTCCCCAGCTTCACAGGCGCTTGCTGCTTGGCTTGATTGGATTGCTTGACGTTTTCTTTTTTCATCGAGATGGGCTTGGTGTTCAGTCTACTGTACTCTACCGAAAATAAAAAGCATGCTTTGCATTCCAAGTGAGATGTCCAAGAAAAAAAGGAACGAGGAAATACAGAATCAAACAAAGAATCGAGAACAAAAAATCGTGATGGAAAAAGCGTAAGGAGAATTCATTTTCCACGTCATAGATAATTATGTTAGAAAGAAAACTGTGGAGCGCCGGATTAAAATATCAGAGTTTCGTTTTCTATGGAAGGAAGTAATTCATTTTTTAGTTCTACTGGGAAGGCTGCTACGGCGGCCGCCGCGGAAACAGGCGCATCGGCCCTCTCGTCAACTGGACTAGGTGAAGCAGGCGCATCGGGCCTTTCGGTTACTCGCCAAGAAGTGGCAGTACCTTCCTTTGGAGTCAGCTTGGCGGAAGCTGACTGTCCGCACGGTCAGCTACACCAACAAATAGAGATAGAGGTTGTCTCGAACGAGGATGCGCCCTTGTTCTACTTTTCCCAAGCGAAAGAGCAAAGCACTTTTCCTCCCGCAGCGTCCCCCTCCATGATGCGGACAGGGAGGAATTGTCTTTCATCGAGTTCCAAATGCGGCGAATGAACAAACAAAGGAATAGGCTCGCTGACATCGGAGACTTGGCAGAGCTAGTCTTTGAAAAAAAGGGTATATTCTTTCCTAAATTGAAAGAATATACACTCGATGGCAGTGGAATACTCCAGTCTATCGAAGCGCACTTCTCGTTTTGAACAAGGGCGGCGAGTATTCTCTCCCTCATCTCGAAAAAATGGAAAAAGATTTAAGGGAAAACGGCATTGAGTCTAAATACGCTCGGCAACTTCTATCGAAGCGACTGCGTTATGAGGAGAGGTCAAGACTCTTGGCCCCCTACCCTACAAATTCATTAATGAAAGGGGGAGTGCAGGCCCCCCGGGTAAAGAGGAATTCTCCCTTCTATCTTTTAGTTTGTTTAGTATGGAATTATCTCCCAGAGCTGCGGAACTCACGACTCTGTTAGAAAAAAGAAT